>JAVJIF010015538.1:0-122986 GCA_038442645.1 Agave tequilana
TGTGGCCCAAGAGGTTACACTCTCAAATTGTTTTGTGTTTTGATGATGACAAACCAAATATGAGCTATTTGTACTAACAAGTTTTTTAAGATAAGTTTCAGGTTTGTACCATGTTTAGAGACCATTCGCTTAGCTATTGCAAGAACTTCTAAGTTCCACAAAGCAAGGAAGGCAAATTGCACATCAAGGAAGGATCATAGAAGAGAAGGCACTAGCAAGGCATTGGATGGCTCAAAGACTTGAAGATAGCTCAAGAAGTCTTCATGTAATTTGTTTTCAGTTTATAGTTTGTTAAAGAATAGTGGATAGGTTTGAAGCTCTATCACACACGTTTTTGCGCACATGCTCATTCCAAAATAATTTCTTATAAATTATACAAAAATATTTTGCATATAAGTTTTTGCCTACAGATATATATTTGTATTTTATACTAATCCCTGTTCAAAAGTATTTTGTTAAAATCAAAATCCTCTTTGTTTTCTATTTAAAATTGACTTTTTGACCTGATCCGGTCGACCGGTCCGGTCGACCGAGTCTGTGTCAGTCTGGTCCGGTCGACCGGACCAGTCGACCGAAGTCCTGGCAGAGGCACGTATCCGTGTGCACGTCTGTCGGTCGACCGATGCAGTCGACCGGACTATTATTTTTGCTCACAGGTTTTATATCGGTCGACTGGGTCGGTCGACCGCTCGCCTGTAACGGTCAAATTTTTATACTACCGGTCGACCGGCCCGGTCGACCGATCCGACCGTTTGAACAGTAACGGGCAGATTTTTAAGAGCTGTTTATTTTTGTCTTTTGTTTTTAAAAATTCGTTTAAGGATATATTTTGATCTAATTACCTCTTAAACTTCAGTAAATATGTTTTATCCCTAAACCCTAGCCCTCTCCTATAAATAGGGGTGTTTGGGGAGAGATTGGTTACAACAACAATCTTTGCAAAAAAAATTCAAAAGTTTAAGGCTTTCAAAGTTCTTGGTTTTTGTGCTAAATTCTCTCAATTTTCTGAAGAGTTTTCAAAAGTTTTTCTCTGATTTCAATTTCTTTTCCTTACACAAAAGAGCTTCAATTCTACTCATTATTCTCTAAGGACCTTTTGTAAGGGAAGAGATTTTTGAAAGAGAGAGTTTGTGGTCTTTTGACTACCAAGATAATTACTTGTTCTTGAGATTGTAGGAGTTGGGTACTCCATTGTAATTGTTCTTTGTGATAGTGGAAGTAGCTAGAATCCTTCTGGGGAAGGCGGGGAGTAGAGCTGGGTGCTCGAACCTCGATAACATATCCTTGTGTTTGCGATTGGTTTACATTCTTGCAATTCTTACTCTATTTTGCTTGCACTTATTACTTGCTCATCATATTCATTGTCATACTTACTTGCTTGCATTCATCTTGTGATTGTTGTAGCTTTAAATTTTTAATTTGCCCTTGATTAGCATTGTCACCTATTCACCCCCCTCTAGGTGACTTTTCAATTGGTATCAGAGCTTGGACTCTAGGTTTGGCTTAACATCCATAGAGAGATCCTTAAAATATGCTAATCAACATTTCCATTCATACATTCATACACTAGTAAACATGGCCGACAACATTAAAACCCCACCTAAATTTGATGGACTCAACTTCCCTATTTGAAGGTTAGGATGACTATCTTTTTGCAATCACTAGGTAGTTTAGTGGCTAAGTCTTTGACCAAACCCTATGTAGCACCCAATGAAGATGAGAGCACTTGGACCGACTTCAACTTTAGAGAATATGAGGCTAACTCAAAAGCCCAAAACTCCCTTTTAACCGCCTTGAATGAGGATGACCTTACACGGGTAATTCATTGCCAATCCGCCTATGAGATTTGGCAACACTTATTGGTCACACATGAAGGGACTTCACAAGTCAAGAGAGCTAAGATAGATCTCTTGAGGTCTCAATATGAATCATTCAAAATGCTTGATGAAGAATCCATTGATTGTATGATTACTCGTTTCACTAAAATTACAAATGGTATTTCTTCATTAGGTGACGTCATCTCCAATGATCAAAAGGTGCGCAAAGTGATACGGGCACTTCCACCATCTTGGGAGATCAAGGCCACCACCTTAAAGGAGTTGAACGACAAGGACGAGATGGACATCATTAGTCTCATTGGGAACCTAAAGACCCATGAGATGGAAGAAAGCAAGAGATGAGGCAACTACTTCAAAAGAAATCCATTGCCTTAAGACTTCATCCACCAATGATGACGATGATGAAGACGAAGAAGAAGATGAGGAGCTAACCCTACTTGTGCGGAATGTCAAGAGGTTGTACCGAAAGAACAAGTTCAACTTCCAGAGAAGATTCGAAGGTAAAGAGGAGCGGAAGATCATATGCTACAATTGCCGCAAACCCGGACATATCATGGCGGATTGTCCGGAATTCAAGAAGAAGATGACTTCCTCCTTCAAGCCAAAGAAACCGGAGGAGAAGAAAGCCTACAAAGTAACATGGGATTCGGAAAGCGAGTCCGAAGAGGAGGTGGATCAAGCTAATATGTGTTTCATGGCAAACACGCCTAAGGTAACCCCTCAATCCCTTGATGATGAAGATGATGATTTGAGTAAGGAAGTTCTAGTTCATGCTTTTGTAGAGCTTTCCGAAACTTATGATAACAAGAAAATGGAATGCTTTAAATTACAAAAGGAAGTTGCTTTTCTTAAAATCAACTTGCTTTGGTTTCAAAAGAAAAAGATGATCTTTCTTCCAATCTTGTTTCAATTCAAAATGAATTTGACGCTTATAAGACTTCTTGTAAGGGTAAAACCCCTATTGTTGATAATAAAGAAATTTCTTCTTTTAAATCCAAATGAATGAGTTTGAAAAAGTTTTAAAAGATTGTGCTTTAACACCAAGAAGCTTGAAGAAAGTTTTCCAAAAAGCACACTTCTCATGTTAAAGATTCTCATGCTAAAATTCCACATGCTCACACTTCAAATAATACTTCTCATGCTAAATCTTTTCATGCTCACAATGCCCATGCTCACAAATCACACACTCACTATGCTTTTAGATATGGTAGAGTGTATAGATGCACATATTGTGACAAAAATGGACATTTAGCTAAATTTTGTTATGATAAATTGCATAGTTCAAATAATCTTGTTTGGGTTAATGGCTCTAACCCTCATGGACCCAAGAAAATGTGGGTACAAAATCAAGTCCTAAAATGTTTGATGTAGGTACACACCAAGGCTCCAAGACGTAGGGAGCGGTGGTACCTTGATAGTGGTTGTTCAAGACACATGACATGGGACATCAACAACTTCACAACCCTATCAAGGTACATGGAAGGTGGCTCCGTCACCTTCGGGGATGATTCCAAAGGCACCATCATCGGTATCGGTAATATTCAAATTGGTTCATCTCCTATTATAGAGAATGTTGTTTTAGTAGATGGTTTAAAGCATAATTTGCTTAGCATTAGCCAACTTTGTGATCGTGGACTTAAAGTTGTTTTTGATGATTCCTCATGCAAGATTTTTGATGTTAAATCCGATGTTTGTATTCTTACCGGTTTTCGTGATAATAATGTTTATATTATTGACATGCTTAATTTAGATTGTTCTACTAAATGCTTAAATGCTTTTGATGAAAATTTTTAGCTTGGCATAGAAGATTAGGACATGCATCTTTTGACCATATCTCTAGGATTAATTCAAAGGAATTGGTGAAGGGTATACCTTGCTTGGATTTTGAGAAAGACCGCATTTGTAGTGCGTGCCAACTTGGGAAACAAACCAAGTCTTCCTTTAAACCAATCAAGGATATCATGTCAACTAGGCCTTTAGAATTAATTCATATGGATCTTTTTGGACCAACTAAAACTAAAAGTTTAAATGGAAGTAGATTTGCATTTGTTTTGGTTGATGATTTCTCCCGTTTTACTTGGGTTTTCTTTTTGCAAAATAAAGATCAAACTTTTTCTCATTTTAAGATTTTTCGAAAAAGAGTTGAAAAAGAAAAGGGTTTTCCGATTTGAGAATAAGAAGTGATAGAGGTGGTGAGTTTATTAACCAACTCTTCATGACTTATTGTGATGAAAAGGGAATTAAGCATGAAACGTCTTGTCCTAGAACTCCACAACAAAATGGAGTTGTAGAAAGGAAAAATAGAACACTTCAAGAGATGGCTAGGACAATGATAAGTGAATATGACCTCCCTCAATATTTATGGGCCGAGGCCGTAAACACCGCATGCTATATATCGAATCGTATTTATTTATGCAAAAATTCTTCAAAAACATCATTTGAAATGTATCATTCTAGAAAACCAAATGTTGCATATTTTAAAGTTTTTGGATGCAAGTGTTTTGTTTTAAATACTAAGGATAATTTGGGTAAATTTGATGCTAAGGCTTATGAGGCTATCTTTGTTGGATATTCCTCTACTAGCAAAGCATATAGAGTTTTCAATAGATCTACACTAACCATTGAAGAATCCATGCATGTTAAATTTGAAGAATCTAATGTGGTTGTTGAGAATGTTGTAGAGATTGAACCACTAGGTGAAGACATGGAGAGACTATCCTTGAAGGACTCACCCGCTCAAGAAGAAAAGCTAGATCCTATTGGTGAAGTTCAAGAGGATAAGGAGGAAAGCACTCAACCGCTTCCTAAAGCTTGGAGATACGCTACAAATCATCCTAAGGAGCTCATCTTGGGTGATGCATCTAAAGGAGTCACAACGCGCTCCAAACTCCATGACATATGTGGTAACTTTGCTTTTATTTCTCATTTTGAACCCAAAGGCATTCTCGAAGCCGAGACGGACCCATATTGGTTGCTTGCCATGCAAGAGGAACTCAATCAATTTGAGCGCAACCAAGTTTGGCACCTTGTTCCTAAGCCCCACGATAGACCAATAATTGGTACTAAGTGGATCTTTAGAAACAAGATGGATGAGTCCGGAAATGTCATTAGGAATAAAGCTAGGTTAGTGGCCCAAGGTTACACTCAAGTTGAGGGAATTGACTTTGAGGAGACCTTTGCACCCGTAGCACGGCTTGAAGCCATACGGATGACACTAGCTTTTGCATGTTTTAAAAATTTTAAACTTTTTCAAATGGATGTAAAAAGTGCATTTTTAAATGGTTTTATTAATGAAGAAGTTTATGTTGCTCAACCTTCCGGTTTTATTGATCATGTTCATCCCGATTTTGTTTTTAAACTTGATAAAGCTTTGTATGGATTGAAACAAGCTCCAAGAGCTTGGTATGAAAGGCTTTCTAGTTTTCTCATTTCAAATGATTTTATTAAAGGCAAAGTAGACACAACTCTTTTTACTAAGCATGTTAATAATGATATTTTAATTGTGCAAATTTATGTTGATGATATAATTTTTGGATCTACTAATGAGCTTTTATGCAAGGATTTGAGAAGGTAATGCAACTAGAATTTGAAATGTCTTCCATGGGTGAGCTCAATTTCTTCCTTGGACTCCAAATCAAGCAATTGCAAGACGGAACCTTCATTAACCAAGCCAAGTATGCAAAGGAGCTAGTAAAGAAGTTTGGGCTTGAAGGATCAAAGGCTTGCAACACTCCAATGGCAACTACAACCAAGCTTGATAAGGACGAACAAGGTAAAAATGTTGATATTAAATTATATAGAAGCATGATAGGAAGTCTTTTATATTTGACGGCAAGTAGGCCGGATATCATGTTTAGTGTGTGTCTTTGTGCTAGATTTCAATCGTGTCCTAAAGAGTCTCATCTTATTGCGGTAAAACGCATTATTCGTTACATTAAGGGTACAATTGGAATGGGTCTTTGGTATCCAAAAACTATAGATTTTTCAATGACTAGTTATTCGGATGCCGATTATGCGGGTTGTAGAGTAGATAGAAAGAGTACTAGTGGGACATGTCAATTCTTGGTAATTGTCTTGTTTCATGATCCTCTAGGAAACAAAATTCCGTAGCTCTCTCAACCGCCGAGGCGGAGTATGTTGCCGCGGGGGCTTGTTGTGCACAAGTCCTTTGGATGAAACATACTCTCCTTAATTTTGATTTGCGCTTTGATCATATAAAAATATTTTGTGATAATACTAGTACTATTCACATGACCAAAAATGCAAATCAACATAGTAAGACCAAGCACATTGAGATTAGATATCACTTTCTTAGAGATCATTTTGAGAAAGGTGATATAGATATTGATTATGTTTCCACGGATTTACAACTAGCCGATATTTCACTAAACCTCTTGATTTTGCTAGATTTTCGTTTATTTGTGGAGAACTTAATGTTTGTATTATTGAATAAACATGTTTTTCATAACCCTTTTTGATGTATGACAAAAAGGGGGAATAAGTTTACATGGACAAAAATAAGTTCATTTGGTCTTGGTTCCATATGAATTTATATGTTTTGTTTTTATGAGTTTTTGTTTTTATGAGTTTTTGTGTTTTAAATAAATTCTTGTGTTTTAGTTGTTTTTGGTATTTTTGGTATCAAGAGAAATTTTTTTTGTGTTTTAATTGGTTTCAATAATTGGTGCATCATTTCAATTATTAGTTCTAGAGCATATTCTCGTGTTTAAGTATAGCATAATTTGAGGGGGAGTTTTCTCCTACCCTATATTTTTGTTAATAGCCTATTTGTTTTGTCATCATCAAAAAGGGGGAGATTGTTGGCCCAAGAGGTTACACTCTCAAATTGTTTTGTGTTTTGATGATGACAAACCAAATATGAGCTATTTGGTACTAACAAGTTTGTTAGATAAGTTTCAGGTTTGTACCATGTTTAGAGACCATTCGCTTAGCTATTGCAAGAACTTCTAAGTTCCACAAAGCAAGGAAGGCAAATTGCACATCAAGGAAGGATCATAGAAGAGAAGGCACTAGCAAGGCATTGGATGGCTCAAAGACTTGAAGATAGCTCAAGAAGTCTTCATGTAATTTGTTTTCAGTTTATAGTTTGTTAAAGAATAGTGGATAGGTTTGAAGCTCTATCACACACGTTTTTGCGCACATGCTCATTCCAAAATAATTTCTTATAAATTATACAAAAATATTTTGCATACAAGTTTTTGCCTACAGATATATATTTGTATTTTATACTAATCCCTGTTCAAAAGTATTTTTGTTAAAATCAAAATCCTCTTTGTTTTCTATTTAAAATTGACTTTTTGACCTGATCCGGTCGACCGGTCCGGTCGACCGAGTCTGTGTCAGTCTGGTCCGGTCGACCGGACCAGTCGACCGAAGTCCTGGCAGAGGCACGTATCCGTGTGCACGTCTGTCGGTCCCGATGCGGTCGACCGGACTATTATTTTTGCTCACAGGTTTTATCGGTCGACTGGGTCGGTCGACCGCTCGCCTGTAACGGTCAAATTTTTATACTACCGGTCGACCGGCCCGGTCGACCGATCCGACCGTTTGAACAGTAACGGGCAGATTTTTAAGAGCTGTTTATTTTTGTCTTTTGTTTTTAAAAATTCGTTTAAGGATATATTTTGATCTAATTACCTCTTAAACTTCAGTAAATATGTTTTATCCCTAAACCCTAGCCCTCTCCTATAAATAGGGGTGTTTGGGGAGAGATTGGTTACAACAACAATCTTTGCAAAAAAAAAATTCAAAAGTTTAAGGCTTTCAAAGTTCTTGGTTTTTGTGCTAAATTCTCTCAATTTTCTGAAGAGTTTTCAAAAGTTTTTCTCTGATTTCAATTTTTTTTCCTTACACAAAAGAGCTTCAATTCTACTCATTATTCTCTAAGGACCTTTGTAATGGAAGAGATTTTTGAAAGAGAGAGTTTGTGGTCTTTGACTACCAAGATAATTACTTGTTCTTGAGATTGTAGGAGTTGGGTACTCCATTGTAATTGTTCTTTGTGATAGTGGAAGTAGCTAGAATCCTTCTGGGGAAGGCGGAGAGTAGAGCTGGGTGCTCGAACCTCGATAACATATCCTTGTGTTTGCGATTGGTTTACATTCTTGCAATTCTTACTCTATTTTGCTTGCACTTATTACTTGCTCATCATATTCATTGTCATACTTACTTGCTTGCATTCATCTTGTGATTGTTGTAGCTTTAAATTTTTAATTTGCCCTTAATTAGCATTGTCACCTATTCACCCCCCCTCTAGTTGACTTTTCACAGGGATCTTCTCTTCGGCTGGTAGAAAGAGTAGCACAGTTCTTGTCTACCAAAAACTCTCAAAGAGAAGGTAGGCAAAGAGTAGCTTGTACGCAGCAAGCTTGACGAAGAGTTGAGCTCTCTCCTTTTTCTGCCGTGTCTGGTCGTCTGATTGCCGATCCTCTTATCACCAAATGTCTTTGATTGCTGATCGCCAATTGCCACTCTCCTCTTGTCGTCCCCTCTTCTCTCTGATCGCCTCGACCTCATAGCAAACGAGGCTATTTATAGAGGTCCTAGGGGGTGAACGTGCCCCCCAAAAATGCTCCACGATGAGGGGCTGACCTCCCCGCTATGTGGGCGGCGACTGGCCCCATAACCAGGGCGGTTATAACTGAGACGCGGGTTTAAGCCCACACGCCTTGAGGTTGGGGCGCGGGTGTCGAGCCCACGCGCCTTGATGCTGAGACGCGGGTGTCGAGCCCACGCGCCTTGATGCTGAGACGCGGGTGTCGAGCCCTCGCGCCTTGATGCTGAGACGCGGGTGTCGAGCCCTTGCGTCTACAACTTGAGACTCTGCTTTTTAATGGCTTGTCTTTTAGTAATTTTTAGACAGCCTACATGGGCTTGTTGTGTGTACGGGACTAGAGAGTCCGAGGGCTTGTAGGTGTTGCGGTACCGAGGAGAGATCCAATGGGATCTTGCATAGTGGAAATCCTTCGTGTGTCGAAGGCGGGGATGTAGAGCAAGTGTGCTCGAACCTCGATAAATACCCTTGTGTTTGCGATTGCCTTTTCTCTCTCTCTCTCTCTCTCTCTCTCTCTCTCTCTCTCCCCCCCCTTACTTGTTTATATCTTGCATTCAATTATTGTCTATCTTTATATGCTTGATATATTCCTTGTGCTTAATTGATATACTTGCGTGGGATTGTTTGCTAACACTTGTATTCAACCAAGAGAGCCAACGCGGCACCTCAACCCATTCAAGGGAATCTAGAGGAGTTTTTCCAGAGCCCTTCACGGGAATTCGGCAACACTCTTGTGTTATACATAGTGTATAGTGTAAAAGTTTTTGTTTGGTCATAATTGTTTTTAGCTTCCGCATTATTTGCATCATTTACCATTAAGTGACCATTAGATTAGTCTTCACCTATTCACTCCCCTCTAGGTGAACCTTCAGAGATTTGGACACACCTAGCAGTCACACACGAAGGAACGTCACAAGTTAAGAGATCAAAAATTGATCTCTTACGTTTTCAATATGAAATTTTCACCATGCATGAAATGACACCATTGATGACATGGAAACAAAATTTACTTAATAATTAATGGTCTTTCTACTTTAGGTGATACCATTGACAACGATCAAAAAGTAATGAAGGTCATTCGGGTACTTCCACCCTCATGGGAAGTCAAGGCTACTACATTGAAGGAGCTAAACAATAAAGAAGAGATGAAGCTCATCGATCTTATAGAAAACCTTAAGCCCCATGAAATAGAGAGGAAGGCAAAGGAAGAGATGGTACCATAAAACAGGAAAGTGATCGCTTTCAAATTCACTCCCACGATTTCCGACGATGATGATGAAGAATTCTCCCTCCTAGTGAAAAATGTAAGGAGGATGTACAATAAGGCCAGGTTTAATAATAGAAGAAAGTGGCAAGGGAAAGAAGATAAGAGGTCATATGCTTCAATTGTCGGAAGCCGGGCCACATAGTTGCGAATTTTTCAGAGACCAAAAGCAAACCTTCAACCTCCAAGAAGCCCTACAAAAAGAAGGCTCTCAAAACTACTTGGGACTCGGAGAGTGAAACCGATAAAGAAGTGGATACGGCACACGTGTGTTTCATTGCTAATGATAACACACCTAAGGTAACATTTGAACCCTCTCTTGATGAAAATGAATTAATAACGAATGAATTAGGAGAGGCTTTTGAAGAATTATCTAATAACTATGATTTTCTTAAAAAGAAGTATATAAAAATGAAAAGAAAAATGAAACCCTTCAAAATAAAATTGTTATACTTTCAAAAGAAAAATGATTTATCTTCCACACTCATATCCACACAAAAAGAATTTTGATGCATATAAAATTTCTATTAACTGATAAAAATGAGATTTCTATTTTAAAAGACAAAATTAATTCTTTAGGAGATGTATTAAAGATATGTGAGTTTGATAAAGCAAGGTTGGAGGCAATATTTCCTAAGAAACTTACTCCAAAGAAACATCTTCATACTACACATACTCATACTCTTAAATCACAACATATACATACACATCATGCTAGATACACTACACACACCAAGCATGTTCACACTCCACACTCCCATCATACTTTTATATGGAAGAGTTTATTCATGCACTTATTGTGGCCGAAAAGGTCACTTAGCCAAATTTTGTTTAATAGAATAAATGCTTCAAATAATCACATTTGGTTTCGAAATGCTAACATTAAAGGATTTAAGAAAATTTGGATACCAAAATCAACCAATTTGTTACATGATATAGGTGCACACCAAGTCTTCATGACGTAGAGAGCGGTGGTATCTTGATAGCGGTTGCTCAAGGCATATAACGTGGGATATCAACAATTTCGCAACCTATCAAGGTACCATGAAGGTGACACCGTCACCTTCAGAGATGATTCCAAAGAAAAAATTATCGGTATAAGTAACATTAAAATTGGCTCATCTCCATTAATTAAAAATATTTAGTTGATGATCTAAGCATAATCTCTTGAGTATTAATCAACTTTGTGATAGAGGTTTCAAAGTGATATTTGATGATTTAGCTTGCAATGTTATAAATAGACAAACCAATACATGCGTACTTTTTGATTTTCATGAAAATAATGTATACATGATTGATATGTTAAATTTACAATGCAATGCTACATGTTTAAGTGCCTTTAATGAAGACTCTTGGTTATGGCATAAGAGACTAGGCCATGTTTCATTTGACCATCTATCTAGAATCAACAATAAGGAAGTGGTGAAAGGATTCTTTGTTTGAAATTTGAGAAGGACTGTATTTGTGATGCATACCAACTTGGGAAACAAACCAAGTCTTCTTTCAAAACAATCAAGGATATCATGACATCAAGACCCTTGGAGTTAATTCATATGGATTTGTTTGGTCCAACTAAAACCAAAAGTCTAAGTGAAAATCATTTTGTTTTTGTTTTGGTTGATGATTTTTCTCATTTTATATGTGTTTATTTTTTAGAACACAAAGATCAAGCCTTTTCACATTTTCAAACATTTGAAAAAGAGTTGAAAAAGAAAAAGATTTTTCGATTTTACATATAAGAAGTGATAGGGGTGGTGAGTTCACTAACCACTCCTTTATCACGTATTATGAAGAACATGGAATCAATTATGAACGATCATGTCCTAGAACTTCACAACAAACTGGAGTCATTGAAAGGAAGAATCGTACTCTTCAAGAAATGGTTAGGACAGTGATAAATGAATACGGATTCCCTCAATACTTATGGTCCGGGCCGTAAACACATCATGTTACATCTCAAATAAAATTTATTTTTATAAAATACTTCTAAAACTTCATTTGAAATTTACTATTTTAGAAAACCTAATGTTTCTTACATTAAAGTTTTTGGTTGTAAATGCTTTGTTTTAAACACTAAAGATAATTTAGGAAAATTTGATGCCAAATCTTATGAAGCCATATTTGTTGGATATTCAAATACTAGTAAAGCCTATAGAGTCTTCAATAGATTTACTTTGACTATTGAAGAATCTATACATGTTAAGTTTGAGGAATCTAATGCTTTTGTGAAGAATGTTATAAAGATTGATTCCTTAGGTAAGAAGATAACCTTGAAGGACTCACTTATGGAAGAAGAAAAGCTAAAAATTGATGTACATGGTGAAGTTCAAGAGGTTGAAGTGGAGCCAACACAACCACTTTCAAAGGATTGGAGATTTGCTTCAAATCATCCCAAGAACCTCATCATAGGTGATGTATCCAAGGGGTAACTACTCGATCCAAACTCCATGATTTATGTGGGTATTTTTCTTTTATTTCACACATTAAGCCCAAAACATTCTCGAAGCCGAGGTCGATTCATATTGGTTGCTTGCAATACAAGAAGAGCTCAATCAATTTGAGTGCAACCAAGTTTGACATCTTATTCCTAGACCCCATGAAAGACCAACTATTGGTACTAAATAGATATTTAGGAATAAGTTGGATGAGTCGAGTAATGTTATTAGAATAAAGCTAGGTTAGTGGCCCAAGATTACACCCAAATCGAAGGTATCGATTTTGAGGAAACCTTTGCAACTGTAACACGACTTGAAGCCATACGGATGAAATTTGCCTTTGCTTCTTATAAAGATTTTAAACTTTTCAAATGGATGTCAAAAGTGCGTTTTTAAATAGTTTTATAGAAGAGAAAGTGTATGTTGAACAACCCCGGTTTGTTGATCTTACACATCCAGATTTGTTTACAAACTTGATAAAACTTTATTGGTTTAAAACAAGCTCCAAGAGCTTAGTATGAAAGACTTTCAACTTTTCTAGTTTCAAACAATTTTGTTAAAGGTAAAGTTGACACCACTTTATTTAAAAAGCATGTAGATAGTGATATCCTAATTGTTCAAATTTATATTGATGCTATTATTTTTGGATCCATTAATGAAGAACTTTGTAAAGAATTTAAATAATGCATGAAGAACGAGTTTGAGATGTCTATAATTTGGAGAGCTAAACTACTTTCCTGGCCTCCAAATCAAGCAAAGGAGTGATGAGATCTTCATAAATCAAGCTAAGTACACAAGATAACTCATCAAGAGATTTGGACTTGAAGATGCAAAATTAAGTAAGACTCCCATGGCCACTACTACTGAGCTTGATAAGGACGAACGAGGTATAAATGTAGACATTAAATTTTATAGAAGTATGATTGATAGTTCACTTTATTTGATGGCTAGTAGGCCGGGTATATATTTAATGTGTGTTTATGTGCTAGATTACAATCTTGTCCTAAAGAGTCTCACTTAGTTGTGGTAGAGTGCATTATTAGGAGTGCATTATTAGATATCTTAAAGGCACTATTGGAATGAGCTTGTGGTATCTGAAAGACAATTTTTCAAGACGAGTTATTCGGATGCCGACTATGCCGGTTGTAGAGTGGACAAGAAGAGCACTAGTGTACTTGTCAATTTCTAAAAAATTGACAAGTTTCATGGTCTTCCAAGAAACAAAATTCAGTAGCCCTCTTAATTGCCGAGGCAGAGTATGTTGCGGCCGGGACTTGTTGTGCACAGGTCCTATAG
Source organism: Agave tequilana (assembly GCA_038442645.1). Taxonomy (NCBI): domain Eukaryota; kingdom Viridiplantae; phylum Streptophyta; class Magnoliopsida; order Asparagales; family Asparagaceae; genus Agave; species Agave tequilana. The sequence continues at coordinate 13,408 of JAVJIF010015538.1, forward strand.
ATGAAACATACTCTCCTTAACTATGATTTGCATTATGACCATATTAAAATATTTTGTAACAATACTAGCACCATTCATATGACTAAAAATGCAAATCAACATAGCAAGACCAAGCATATAAATATTCGATATCACTTTTTTAGAGATCACTATGAGAAAGGCGATATTGAAATTGATTATATTTGATTAGTACACAATATTGCATATTTTACATCATAATCCCCATGCATATTACAAATAAATATGTGATTTTTACTCCTCTTCTCTACATATTTGCAGGTACACACTTAATGGAGAGATTTCCAAATAATCACTTAATTAACACTAATTAAGTGATTAATCCAAGCTTAAAGGATAAAGCCAAATTCAAATCCAGATCCAGAAAGATCCGCCCAACAAACGAAGATTCTAGATATGCCACGTGGATAACCACCTAACAAACTGATCCCAACAGAAAGATCTGGCTCAACGGCCAGGATCTTGCCGCGATCCGCGGCTTGGGCGCGGCAAATCTAGGCCGTTGAGATCCCAGATTTTGTGGCAACAAACTTGATCTCGAAGATTCTCTCTTGTGCCTATAAATACCTCACTTGGACCTGCGTACAAAAACTGATCAGAGAAGAGAGAGAGATTAGTTCAAAGTTTTGTATTTTGTTAGTTTTTGTTTAGGTTTGTAGCTCTCTATGATCTTCTCCTCCCTAGATTTCATTGCAAGAGAGAGTTGTAAGAGAGAGAGAGCTTGTATCATCAAGGAGTGACAACTTGGAGCTATACAAGGATTGATCCATTCTCTACTTCTCTACTTGAGCTTGATTCTAGTTTGATTTCTTTCCTTACTTGCTTTGTTTACTTTCTTGCAATTTAATTCATGTTTAGCTTTTCTTTGTAATGGTGTGTAGCTAATTCTTTCTCCATGTACTAGCTAACCACTACCTTGCTAACTTCTAACTCATGGGTGATTGCTTTACTTCATCTTGCAATTTGTATGGTTTTCTCTTCTCCGATGGGTTTCTTTTCATCTCTTGGCAAGATCTTGTTGTAACTCTCCATATGATTCATGTGTGCCTCACTTGGAGCCTAGTCTTTGAACTAGTGCCTTGATGGAACATGGAGATGGATCACCAATATGCTATTTGTTGTACAACTTCATTATGTCGATTCTTGAATGTTGTATGTCTATTCATTAGCATCCCTTGAGTGTAGCTCTTTTGTTTCCATTATTGAAAGTCTAATTTGTAGGCCGATGACCATCTATGGAGGCTACAAGACAAGTCCAAGAATGAATCCCCATCATCCAAGTGAGAAAGTAATTAGACCAACAAGCAAGACATATCCATGCCAATGAATCAACATGAGGCATGCATCACTATCAAGGAGTTTAGTATGTTTTGGCAAGGTAGTTAAGGTTAGCTAGTCATGGTTTTCTTTCATTCAAGTTTTCTAAAGTTTTCTTTCCTTTTAGTGTGAATATAACAACCTTGATCTTGATTTCTTTTCACTTACCACCATGAACATAATCACCAATTCTTTTATTTGTTTTTCTTTTGATTCTTTATTCTTTTAAACAAAGAAGAATTCTCGTTTCCTTTTCTCACTCGTATCGTAACGCTTCTACGCTAGCTCTCCTTGTGGTTCGACTCGGTATAGCTATATGCTATAGCGGAAGATTGGAACAAGGTATACTAATTACATATTTGAAGTGAACAAGAACCAAAGGTGAACTCTAAACATTGAACCATATCTTTTATACCTAGTTCTTGTACAATAATGCAATAACTTCTTGTACCTTGTGTTGACCGATCAATTTTTGGCGCCGTTGCCGGGGAGAGCGACGGTATTTGCTTTAAAAGTGAGAAACTAAACGATATTTCTTCTCTGTTGCAGGTACAGGTTGAAGATACAGAAAATCTTGCAGTGCAGAATCATATAAGTGGACCTGGGACTCTGCTCAAGAAAGCAGAGCCCAGGATCCCTCCAAATTGCCGCGTAGCCGCGGCATTTTGCCGTGGGAACGCGGCAAAGAGGAGTTCACTTCTAACAATTTTTCTGCAGGTCTTGCTGCTTTGCAAATTACTTCTGCTGATATATCTGAAATCTTGTATTCTTCACCTGATATTTGCTAATCAACAGTAAAAGATTTGGTGTAAATTGATAAAAATTGTTTAGACATCTTGCATTATAGGCACGTGTCTTTCAATTCTTTACTTTTACTGTTGAAGAGTGCGGGGGACAAGGTACGTAAGCATTGCATATTGACTAGGACTCACTCTTTGTTTGATTTATCTTACTTGGAGTGAACCTTGTTTGTTTATATATCGTACACTTGCACAATCAATTTAAGGGCAATACCTGTAAATAAGATAAGGTGGGGAGGTCATTACCCTTTCCTTAGCCCGCAAACCACTATCCCAGCACTCACAATCCCAAGCTTGTAAATAAAATTTGATAGACGTTGGCCCTAGGGACATCCGGACTCACTTAGGAGATTATCCTAAGGGGGAAAAGTGTTGGAAATTGACTTCTGTAAAATCAGTGTCTAGGAAAGGGGTTGAGGGCCGAAAGCCCGAAGGTTGTTGGTTACTTAATTAAGGAACGTCTTCGGATGGAAAACCTCCCACCAACCTTACCCTTCCCTGGCTGATTTGCTTATAGTCAGATTCTACACCAAACCTCCTGTGGACAGTCTATTTAGGAGTCATCTAGGACCAGAAACCCTAGACAAGCTTGGATTGATTTTTTTTTTTTTTGTTGTTTGTTATTTTTCTTTTTCGCTGGTGTGATCGGTGCACGTTGTTTGTGATTGTATATACGATAGTGGTTTTGTGATCCTAATTCTACACTTGCACTTACACATCCACTTCACATCATGACCAACAACGTCTCACTTCAGGATCGATTTTATCCGATTCGCACCTCCATTCCTTCATGCATTCTTCTCCCCGAGCCTAATGGAAACAATTTTGAGCTGAAACCACAATTCATTAGTACACTTCCCCATTTCCATGGTCTAGAGTCTGAGGACGCGTACCTCTTTATTCGTGAGTTTGAAGAGGTATGCCAAATGATGAGAATTTTCCAACTGTCTGAGGATGCTGTTAGGTTACGGTTCATACCGTTTGCACTTAAGGATTTAGCTAAGAAATGGCTTTATAATCTTCCAGTCAGTTCCATATCTTTATGGGAGGATTTTGTTAAAGTCTTTCTTAAGAAATTTTATCCTATCCACAAAACAGCCCTCATGAGAAAGAACATAATGCAATTCAAGCAGGAACAAAATGAGCCTTTCTGGAAATATCTTGAGCGTTTCAAAGACCTCCTTGCCCTGTGTCCCCATCACGGCATAGAGAAATGGCGTCTATGCCAGATTATCTATGATGGATTAGATTACCAAACAAAAACCCTTTTAGAATCCATGTGCCAGGGGGAATTTTTGAAAAAAGATGAACATCAGGGGTGGGATCTCTTTGAAACCCTAGCTGAAAAAACCATTCAGTGGGAGTCTTGTCCTGACAAATCCACTTCCACCACTTCCAGAACTGGTACACACTCCAAAGAATCCTCTCTAGCTGCAGAAACTAAGATCACACAATTAATAAAGAGGATAGAGTTGCTTGAGTCAAAAGGGAATTCTGTGGTCAACCAGGTCAACCCATTGCCTCTGATTAAACCGGGTTGCACCAACTGTCATGACCTTAGCCATGTCTTGGAGGAGTGTCCATTATCTCAGCTCCACTCATATCAGGAGAACATGAATGCAGTATTGACCAGACCCAATCATCATCCATACTCCAACGCTTACAATTCAGGATGGCAGAACCATCCAAATTTTTCATGGAGTCAGTCTGGTCCTGAGCATCATATGCCACCACTTCCACATCTGTACAATGCTCAGTTTCATCCATCCAGTTTCAGTCAGAATTCACTGTATGTTCATCCACCTCAAAGTCCACCACAGTCATATCAGTCATATCAGGACCCACCACCATATTACCAATCACAATTCCAATCTCCATATCCTCAACATCCACCCCAAAATAATTCCGAAATATCTGAGTTGAAAATAATGCTAGAAACCTTTACAAAGAACCAGGAGCAGGAGTTGAATAAAATAAAGGTCCAAATTGGTCAATTGGCTGAGAATCAAAAAAGTTTTTTCCCAAACCAGCCATTGCCAAATCCTAAACACCACTTCTCTTTGAATAAAGTGGAAGATTCAGGACCCAGTCAATGTCATGCTATTCATACCCTGAGATCTGGAAAACAAATAGACAATAAGGTTCCTAGTCCACCATCTCATCCAGTACCAAAGCCAACACCTCATGTCCCAATGTCACCAACTTTTGACAAACCATCCTCTAGTGCAGAGCCATCCACATCTCAAGCCAAGGGGAAAGAAAAGGTAGATGAGCAACCTTATAAGCCTAGAGTACCATATCCAAATAGGCTTCTAAATAACAAGTCAAATGCTCACATGGAGAAAATAAAAGAAACATTCAATAAGGTCCAAATCAATGTCCCTCTCCTTGATGCCATTCAACAAGTGCCATCATATGCTAAATTCTTGAAGGAAATGTGCACCAAGAAGAGAAAGACCCAAGTCCCTAAAAAAGTCTTCCTAGCATCATCCATCACTGAGTTGCTCACTGGTCCAATTCCTGTAAAATACAAAGACCCAGGGAGCCCCACCATTTCATGCATCATAGGACAGACTACAATAAATAGGGCACTTCTTGATTTGGGGGCCAGCATTAATCTCCTACCTTTCTCTGTGTACCAACAATTGGGGTTAGGTGATCTCCTCCCGACCCAAATGACCATCCAATTGGCTGACCGCTCTGTTACTAAACCCAAGGGGTAATTCAAGATGTCCTTGTCAAAGTTGGAGAATTCTTTTATCCTGTTGACTTTGTTGTCCTTGAAACAAAACTAGTGTCAAATTCCAATCAAAGGGCACAAATTCCTGTCATTCTGGGACGACCATTCCTGGCTACTGCAAATGCCATCATTAATTGTCGGAATGGGTCAATGAGGCTGAGCTTTGGTAACATGACACATGAACTCAATGTCTTCCACACACAACCTCACAAAACAAAAAATCAAACATTTGAGGTTAGCTTTATTGAGGACAATTGTGAGGATTCAAAAGATGAGTCACAATTCTGTGATTCTCTTCAAGAACCTCCAATTGATATATCTTTTGAAGACTTGTTTGCTGATGAGATCATGTGTTTAGATGAGTCAACTCGGGGTAAATTAGCTGATTGTCCACTTCCGGATGTTGATTTGAGTTTTGAAGAATTATATGGAGAAGAGTTAAAATTTCTTAAAATTGGAAGTGATGAGATTCTGAGTGAGAGTGGTGATAAGGACTTTGTTTGTGAACGATGTGGTGGAATGAGTATGAATGAAAATAACAACCAATTGAAACTGGAAACACCTAGGGTTAGAATAATTCAGACCGTTTCCCAATGGAGCTCAAGAAAGAGAACACATTGGAACGATGGGAAACGGGCCAGAGGGAAGCGACCAAAAGCCCAGGTGAGAGTTACACTTGTATATTCCTTGTAAATAATTCCTTCCTCTTCCATTTTGTTTCATGCATACATATATCATAATGCATTGAGGACAATGCATGAAATAAGTGTGGGGGAGGGTTTACTAACTTAGAGTTTTTAGATTTTCTTTCTTTTACACTTCTTTTAATAAATAATAATAAAAAAAAAAACTTTTTGAAATAAGAGACAAAGTTTTGATCTATTTTTAAGAAAATTAAGATGTATCTTAGGAATTAAGAAAGCCTTAATTATGACATCTTAAATTTAGTTGAAATAATAGATCTTGTTTAAAAATTATAGGCTAAGTAAGTAAAATTGAGGAGATATTTTTATCTTGAATTTTTTGCCTTAGATAATATGCACTTTACACTTACACATTTCTTGGGATGGAAACAAAGACCAGAATGCCATATAAATAGAAAAAAAAAACAGAAAAAAAATATATAAATAAAAGATCACTTATTAAGCTGGATAACTATGCCTCAAGAAGCATGGTTACTCACGCCTAACGGTGATCTCACTTATTAAGCTGGATAATTGTGCCTCAAGAAGCATGATTATTCATGCCTAACGGTGATTATAAATAATCCCCTTTAGTTTTGTGGCCTTTTTCACTCGAGTCCTTTAACCCGAGGGATGTTTTCTCATCTGGTGCCCTAGAACCATCTGGTTTGGGAGTCATCGGTTATAGGCTCACTACATGGGTGAACTAGAAAGCCTAAGAAAACTAAGGGAAGAAAAAGAAAAAAAAAGAAAAATAAATATAAATAAATAAATGGCTTTATGGTTGGAGTTGAAATCCCAGAAATCTTCACTTACACGGTGTGCATATTATCTAGGTTTTATTAAAGATAAAATATTCAATCCAATTTTGAATTCTTACCTTAATTAAAAACAAGATCTTGCATGGATACTAAGTTTAAGGAAGAATGATTATAGGTGGACTTATGACCTAGGATCACTTATATTTTTGCGAAAATAGTTCGTAAACATGTCTCTTATTCAAAATGAATTTTCAAAACACTAACATTTGTCTTCTTTCTTTATGGATTTTGTGGGTGTAATCCGCTGAAAACCCTCAGGAGACAACACTCCTCCTCTAGGGTAACCTAGAGGTTTAACGGCTTGTTGCACACGCTCAGTGCAATCGCGTCACCTGCGAAAGTGGTGTAATAAACTGGTAGTATAGATTTTCTTTTTCTTTGTTTTGCTCGGGACGAGCAAAAGAATAAGTGTGGGGGTGTGATTAGTACACAATATTGCATATTTTATATCATAATCCCCATGCATATTACAAATAAATATGTGATTTTTACTCCTCTTCTCTACATATTTGCAGGTACACACTTAATGGAGAGATTTCCAAATAATCACTTAATTAACACTAATTAAGTGATTAATCCAAGCTTAAAGGATAAAGCCAAATTCAAATCCAGATCCAGAAAGATCCGCCCAACAAACGAAGATTCTAGATATGCCACGTGGATAACCACCTAACAAACTGATCCCAACAGAAAGATCTGGCTCAACGGCCAGGATCTTGCCGCGATCCGCGGCTTGGGCGCGGCAAATCTAGGCCGTTGAGATCCCAGATTTTGTGGCAACAAACTTGATCTCGAAGATTCTCTCTTGGGCCTATAAATACCTCACTTGGACCTGCGTACAAAAACTGATCAGAGAAGAGAGAGAGATTAGTTCAAAGTTTTGTATTTTGTTAGTTTTTGTTTAGGGTTTGTAGCTCTCTATGATCTTCTCCTCCCTAGATTTCATTGCAAGAGAGAGTTGTAAGAGAGAGAGAGCTTGTATCATCAAGGAGTGACAACTTGGAGCTATACAAGGATTGATCCATTCTCTACTTCTCTACTTGAGCTTGATTCTAGTTTGATTTCTTTCCTTACTTGCTTTGTTTACTTTCTTGCAATTTAATTCATGTTTAGCTTTTCTTTTGTAATGGTGTGTAGCTAATTCTTTCTCCATGTACTAGCTAACCACTACCTTGCTAACTTCTAACTCATGGGTGATTGCTTTACTTCATCTTGCAATTTGTATGGTTTTCTCTTCTCCGATGGGTTTCTTTTCATCTCTTGGCAAGATCTTGTTGTAACTCTCCATATGATTCATGTGTGCCTCACTTGGAGCCTAGTCTTTGAACTAGTGCCTTGATGGAACATGGAGATGGATCACCAATATGCTATTTGTTGTACAACTTCATTATGTCGATTCTTGAATGTTGTATGCCTATTCATTAGCATCCCTTGAGTGTAGCTCTTTTGTTTCCATTATTGAAAGTCTAATTTGTAGGCCGATGACCATCTATGGAGGCTACAAGACAAGTCCAAGAATGAATCCCCATCATCCAAGTGAGAAAGTAATTAGACCAACAAGCAAGACATATCCATGCCAATGAATCAACATGAGGCATGCATCACTATCAAGGAGTTTAGTATGTTTTGGCAAGGTAGTTAAGGTTAGCTAGTCATGGTTTTCTTTCATTCAAGTTTTCTAAAGTTTTCTTTCCTTTTAGTGTGAATACAACAACCTTGATCTTGATTTCTTTTTACTTACCACCATGAACATAATCACCAATTCTTTTATTTGTTTTTCTTTTGATTCTTTATTCTTTTAAACAAAGAAGAATTCTCGTTTCCTTTTCTCACTCGTATCGTAACGCTTCTACGCTAGCTCTCCTTGTGGTTCGACTCGGAATAGCTATATGCTATAGCGGAAGATTGGAACAAGGTATACTAATTACATATTTGAAGTGAACAAGAACCAAAGGTGAACTCTAAACATTGAACCATATCTTTTATACCTAGTTCTTGTACAATAATGCAATAACTTCTTGTACCTTGTGTTGACCGATCAATATTTCTACCGATTTTCAACTTGCGGACATTTTTACTAAATCACTAGATTATAATAGATTTTCATTCATTTGTGGTGACCTAAATGTTTGTATTATGGATTCATAAATTTTGAAAATGTTTTCAAATTTTTAATGTATTTTCAAATTAATTTCTCTTTTATGTTGATGTCTTTACCCTTTTTGATGCATGACAAAAAGGGGGAAAGATATTTGAGTTATTAAGTTATTTTGGTATTCTATATTCATTCTCTTAACCATGCTTATATATTTGTTAGAGGAAGGAGGATTGGAAGGATGGTAGGCTATATATGCATATTACTCTATATTGGTTTCATCTTTATATATGCATATATGTGTAACTTGATTATATTGTCAAATCCATTTAAAGTCATAATGTTTGCTTGTACTTGATAGATAATATAACTTGAGGGGGAGCTTTTTCAAGCTCTTTCATATCTTTTATCTTAAATAACTCACATGTTTTGTCATCATAAAAAAGGGGGAGTTTGTTGGCCCAAGATTACAATCACCCAGTTTTATGGTTTTGATGATAATAAAATATATGTGGCTATTTGTACTAATCAAGTTCAAGTGTTTAAGTTTATCTCAGAGTTCTAAGGAGTCAAGGAGTTTTCTTCCTCTAAAGGAAGGTGTTGGAGACTCAAGAAGACTCAAATACGAATCAAAGCTCAAAGCACTCAAATGTCGCTAATGGAGAAGCCCGGTTGAAGATCTTATAGTCACCTAGAGCCTTGTAAGAAATTAGTTTGTTAAAGTGTAGAATATATTAGTAATGCTCAAGTGCACGATTTCGAAAAATACAAGTTTTGGTAGTATCAGTATTTCGCATGATTGGTTTTGATACATGTCTCATAATTTTTCCAAAATTTTATAATAAGTTTAGATAATGTATTTCATCACCTATACATTTCTACATTTCCCTTAAACCAATATAAAATATTTTAAAAATTTCCTGATATTCAAATCCATACATAAAAACTATTTCAGGCCAGAACGGTCGACCGCCCGGTCGACCGTGCCTATTGCAGGCCAGAACAGTTGACCGGGCCTTTGGCCAGGGGTGTGCACGTTTGTGCACGTTGTCGGTTGATCGATCGGTCAACCGCTAACCCTTACGGTCGATCGATCGGTCAACCGGCTGAGAGACCCTGACTCTCGATTGGGGTCGGTCGACCAACAGTTTAAAATTTTCTTTTCAAATATCGAGTGGTCGACCGCCCGGTTAACCAGAGCCAACGACTCTATTCTGGATGAACTGTCGGTCGACCGGCTAGTCGACCGACAGGCTGCCAGATGGCCATAATGGCTAGTTTTTGAATCTATTTTATTTTTATTGGATTTCAACGGGCATTCCAAGTGTCTAAACACACCCCAAATGACCTGGTATGATTTTTAAATCATATTTATTCATTGCCTATATATATGGGTCATGGGTTTTGCTCTTAGTCATGAATAATACACATGTTTACAAGTTTTCCAAGTTTGTTTCAAAAGAGAATAGTTTTTCTAGCTTTTAATCTCTAAGTTCTTTCTTTCTAAAGCTATTTTTCAGTTGGTTTTAAAACTCCTCTATTCTTTCTAACTGAATTTCACTCTCACTTAACTTCTTGAGTAACACTTCATATTCTACTATATATGAAGTTATAACAGAGAGTGTTTGTGATCTTTTTAGATCACCAAATGCTTTGTAACCTCAATTGGCTCTGTACTACCTCTTGTGTAAAGGGTTGAGTTGGTGGAGTTGTGTACTCCGGCCTTGTGTAGACCAACTTGTAATTTCTTTTGTGAAAGGTCCCTTTGTGAAATATCCCTTAGAAGATAGTGAAATCCTTCATAGTGGTGTAGGTGGGGTTGTAGAGCAGTGGCTCGAACCTCGAAACAAATTCTCTTGTGTTTGCGTTTGATTGTGTCTTGTTCTCTATTACTTTTCATTTTTCATACTTGTGAAATTGTTCAATTTGCATTTTATAATTGCTTTCATTCTATCACTTTCATTACCGATCTTTACTCATCTCAACAATGAGGCAATTGAGCACCTCAACTCATTATCTAGAGTAATCAAAGAGGAGAAGTTTTAGAGCCCCTCACGAGAAATTCGGCTTCAATTCTTCTTTTGAGTGACCGTTTGCACAATTCATCATGAGTAGTTTTAAAATTGCATTTGATTAGTAAAACACTTATTCACCCCCCTCTAGGTGTATTTCACAAAGAGATTTTGTTTTATTTGGTCTGAAAATTTTCATGAGATACTTTTACAATATCTCATATGGTTATCTGTTTTGTTATGGTGATGTTTTGCATCTTAAATCCAATTCCGTCATCGTTCTCATTGGGTGTTGAATAATGTGTTGAAATTTTCTGAACACAGTTTTATGAGTTCATTAATTATATGATTGGTTTAACCTGTGAGGGTTTAGGTTAGACTGTAAAGTGACATTTTGGAAAGTCATGATCGAGATAAGATGATAGTCGGCCCCAAGGTGACCTTCTTGTTAAGATCATGATGATCTGAAATGATCACCGGTTACACTAAATTATTGAAACTACTAGCAAACCTAAAGGAGGCTAGAAAATTTTAAAGTTTTTTGATGGGCAGGATAATTTGTAAGTGTTAGGGAGGATAGGATTACCCTAGACCCAAAGGTGAGGAAGTGTCTATATTTAACCTAATACTCGTAGATTAGTCTTGTGGGTGATGTTAGTCACAATTGGAAAGTGTACAACATGTCTATCACTCGGCCCAAAGGTGAGGTAGATGATGCATCTTACTTGTTTCGCAGGATTATGAGAATTTTATGATAAAACATCTTGACTTTTCTATCCTAAACCTTAGATAAGAATGAGTATGCAAATTTTGTTAGACCTTAAGTTCATTTACATGTAAGTTGTGAATAAAACATGTGATGATTAAAGGTAATTTTGCAATAACAGATATAACCAGATAACTTATTCAACAACACTTGACTGGGATCAAGCCGTTGACAGGCTCAGACTTCTTTTCTTGGACATTAGAGCTAGAGATCATCCTAGGATGTTTGGATTATGACTTTTTCCTGACCGATGAAAAATCTCCAACACCAACTAAGGAATCCATTGAAAATTAAAGTGCTGCTCATGCCAAGTAGGTAAAGGCTAATAAGTTAGCAATGTTGATCATTCGAGCTTCGGTAGATGAAACAATCAGGGAAGGTATTCCTTCGAAGGAAACTGCTAAGGAACTGTTAGAAATCATCAAGGCACAGTTGGTCCGTCAGAGCTCGCCATTACTCAAATATCATGAAACTGATCTTATTGAAATATGACGGCGACGAGAATGTTAGACAACATATTTTGAAGATATTAAAGATAGTCATCACATTGAGGGAGCTTGGTCTTACCATAGTGGATGATCTCATGGTTCGCCTTGCAGTGGCTTCTCTTCCCATGACCTTTGATATCTTCAAAGTCAACTATAGTTCTCAGGAGCGTAAATGGGATCTACATGAATTGCTAGCTGTTTGTGTTTCTGAGGAAGACATGATCAAGAAGGGGAAGATAGAAATGGCTAATCTGGCTATGAGTACCTAAAGCAAGAAACCCTTCAAGAAAATTTTTTGGAAAAAGGATTGAACTTCAAATCCGATGGGGATTCGTTTTCAGCACAGAAGGGTAAAGACAAAGCTGGTGATGTGGAGTGCTTCTTTTGTAAGAAGAAAGGACATGTGAGAAGGACTGCTTCAAGTTCAAGGACTGCACCAAGAAGAAGGGAGGTATTGAGCAAACCTGATCTGCTTTGAATCCAATCTTATTGATGTTCCTTCAAATACTTGGTGATTGATTCAAGGTCCTCTGTTCATATTTCTAATTCTGTTCAGGGGTTCCTACACCAATAGGCGGCCAAAACTGAGGAGCAATTGTTTCTGGGGAACGCTCAGCAGGTGCGTGTTGAGGCGGTTGGATCCTACCGGCTGATCTTGGCTTTTGGATATGTTTTAGAATTGGAGGATGTTTTTTATGTGCCATCTGTTAGGCGCAATTTGATTTCAGTTTCATGATTAGATTCTATTAGATTCTGTTTTAGTTTCAAGAACTCTGTTTTTTCCTTGATGAATAATTCAGATGTTATTGGTTCTGGTAGTCTGGTTGATGTTTTGTATAAACTGCATCTTGACTCTGCATTTGCATTTTCTTTATCAGTTTTTAGTAAAAACAACTTCTTCTACTACTACACCTAAGCGTGCCTGTATTAATGCAAAATCTTCAATGCTTTGGCACAAAAGATTGGGGCATGTTTCTAGGAAAAGACTGGAGCAGCTAGTTAAGGATAGAGTTCTGGGTTCCCTTGACTTCTCAAATTTAATGTGTGGATTGTATTAAAGGAAAGCTGATCAAGAAATCTAGGATAGAGGTCCATATGAGCACTGAATTACTTGAATTGATTCATACAGATATATGTGAACCCTTCCCAACCCCGTCTCGTTGTGGTCATATTTCATAAGTTCATTGATGATGAGTCTCGATTTGCTTATATTTATCTGTTTCATCACAAAGCTGAAGACTTAGATGTTTTCAATCTTTACAAGGCAGAAGTAGAGAATCGTTAGATCAGAAGATCAAGGTAGTCCGTTCTGATCGAGAGGGAGAATATTATAGTAGAATTGATCAGGACAGAATAAATCAAGAAAATTTTGTTGGTTTTCTACAGGAAAATGGGATTGTTCCACATTATACCAATCCACCAATCCTGGTACTCCTCAACATATGGAATATCAGAGAGGCAGAACCACACCTATCAAAATGCAGTGCGTAGTTTGATGAGCCACTTTAATCAACTTGAATCTTTTTGGGATGAGGCTATTAAAACAGTTGTCTACCTCAATAATAGAATTCCCTACAAAGTAGCACCAGAGACTCCTTACAAGCAGTGGACTGAGTGGAATCTGAGAGTTAATCATCTGCATTTTTGGGGGTGTCCTACAGAAGCCAAATTGTATAACCCAGATATAAAGAAATTAGAACCCTTAACTGTTAGCTGCAAGTTTGTTGGTTATTTAGAGAGATCCAAAAGTTTCAGGTTTTATTGTCCTTCTCGACATATGAAGACTGTAGAAATCGATGTTGCCAATTCATTGAAAATGACTATAATGATGAAAGTATGGTTCATAGAGAAGTTATTTTTGAGGAGAAGAATGATTACAACCCCAAAATTCTACCAAATTTAATCTCTAGATTTTCTAATTTGTCCATTTGGATCATGTGACAATTGTTGAACCTGCAATACCCATTGTTAATGTATGTAAAAGCCGGTTATGCAAGTAGAACCAAGGAGCTCTAATAGAATCAGGAGACCTGCCGTCCCTGATGATTTCATAGTTTACTTGCTAGAAGGTGATGTTTCTGTATGTTGGTGATCCAGCAAATTTTGATGAGGCCATGGAAAGCGGTGAATCAAAGCAGTGGAGTGAAGCTGTAAAAGAAGAGTTGAAATCTATAGAAACAAATTTCGTATCGAAACTTACAATGTTGCCTGAGAACTGTTGGCCCAGAGGCCCATCACTCTAGTTTTGATGATGATTAACTCATATAGTTATAGTTTACTAATAATCTTGTGATATTTAAATTCAGATATTTGATCAAGATATTAGTAAGTGAATAGCTTCAACAAAGGAGTTTTGGAGCTTTCACATGTAGATTCAAGAGCTCGAGTATCAAGATCGCATCTACTACTCGGTTGGAGTCAAGCTCGGCGGATCGTTTTTGGATCGAGTCGGTTTGAAGACAAGAAGACTTCAGTTTGTGTTTAGTTTATATTTAGATCTTGTGTAAAGGTAGATAGTATTGATATGCTCAAGTTCACATACACACACAAGTTTAAAGTTTGTTGGTTTTGGTTTTCAGTTTAACCGATTTTGGATTTCATATCAAAAACATAGATATAATATCTTATATGTATATTGGATTCTATCCATATATAATATACTTCAAAGTTGTTTCAATATTATATTTTTTGTATTTACATGAGTTTTGGAGAAAACGGTTTTCCATTTTAAAGTTCGGTTTTTGAAAATACCGATTTGTGTTAAAAGCGAAGTTTCAATATCACAAAAATGGTTCAAATAGTTTGTAATATGTGTTAAAATTTAGTCACACATATTTGTATTTCAAAGATATTATAAGAACTTATTTTTGTGAAATTTATATGATTTTATGGGATTTAATTGAAGGTAAAATTATCAAGTTTTTAATCCCTATAACAGTTGGACCTGGCCTTCTGCCAGTCATCGGCCGGTCGACCAAGGCACAAGTCGGTCGACCGGTCTGGTCGACCGACGTGCAACGTGCACGGCAGTAGTGGCTGGTGGGCCGGTCGACCGCGTCGGTCGACTGCCAGAGAGCTCTGCTCTCTAGAAATGGCCTGCTGCTCTCTGTATCCAGTCCCGGTCGACCGGGTGGTCGACTGGAGGCACGACGGTCATAAAAATGACCGTTGGCTGGTTGACCGGGCAGTCGACCAGAAGGGCAATTCTGCCCTTTCCATACTGCCAACGGGCAGATTTTTTTTTTGAGGGTTATAAATAGTCTCCTCAGCTGATTTCACCAAGAATTTCAAGAGCAAAATTTTCTATCTTTCTTAGTGTTTAGTAACAAGTTTTCAAAGAGTCTTTGGGTTATAAAGATCTATCTTTATTTGTTTTAAAGGGTGGGAAAAATCAAAGAAAAATACAGTCTTTGGGAATTGATTTTTTTCTTCATTTCTATAGCCATCTAGAAGTTTTCCCAAGAGTTTTTCTTTGTGATTTGTTTTTCAAACTCTTTGTTTTCTCACACTTGAGCTATCTATCTATCCTATCTATTAGGATATTATTTTTGGTGAGAAAATTAGTTTGTGGTTTAGTGAGACCACCAAGAGTTGTAAACCTTCTTTTTATTTGAGTTCCCTCTTGTGTAGAGATGATTGTGGAGGTTGTGTTGGTATCCCTCTAAGTGTAGAAGTGATTGAGGTTGGTGTTTGGCCTTGAGCCTTGTCCCTCTAATGAGAGGTGATTTTGTTGGTATCCCTCTGAGTGTAGAGGTGATTGAGGTTGTTGTTTGGCCTTGAGCCTTATCCCTCTAATGAGAGGTGATTGTTGTTTGGCTAAGTGTCCATCCCTCTAAGTGTCGAGGTGATAGTTGTTGTGCCTTGCCTCTTGTGAAGAGGTTGTGTTTGTTGGAGAGAGGAGTTGTGTACTCTTAAATTGTATTACCCAAATCCTCAGTGGAGATTCCCTATGTTGTTAGTCCTGTGTGAATGATATAGTGGAAATCCTTCTGTGTGAAGGCGGAGACATAGAGCAGTGGCTCGAACCTCGAAACAAATCTTTATGTTTGCGATTGATCCACTATCTCTTAACTCTCTCTCTCTCTCTCTTATATTGTGCCTTGCATTATTTCATATTGTTCATATCATACTTATATGCTTGGTATTGTTTGTGTGTCTCACTTGTGTTGAACCAAGAGAGCTTTACATAGCACCTCAACTCTTATTTTGAGGAATTTAGAGGAGATAGTCCAGAGCCCTTCACTGGGAATTCGATTATACTCTTTGGTTACACTAAGTGTGTTGCAATTTATTTTTAATTCCGCATCATTTGTCATTTGGTTAGCCATACACCTATTCACCCCCCTCTAGGTGTACTTTCAATTGGCATCAGAGGCTACGCTCTTGATATTAGGTTTAATCACCTAGGAGTGAGATCTAGGTTAGCTAATTTAGTCTTGCATTTGCACACTTATTTGTTTACACGCACTCATGAATTACCTTGCCCCTCCCATGTTTAATGTTTCTAACATCGATATATGGAAGTTTAAGATGAGTATGTACCTAATAACCCTAGGAATGTATGTTTACCTTGCCGCTACCAAGAAATCTTATCTTGGTAATAGCAACATATAGAGGCCAATGCACAAGCCCTTGAGGCACTTAGGAGCACTCTAAACAAAGAATATCTTTCTATGATTTCTTATAGTGATTTCACCTTTACAGTGTGGAACACCTTGACCTCTCCAAAGCTTCAAATGCCAAACATTGTAGAGAAGGAATCTAGTGGGATGAATCCGAACAAGCTTGTTACATGGTCCAAGGGAATGACTCCCTTGAGGTAAACTTAGACACCCATCTAAATGATTGTGCTAGTTCTTCTTGTAGTGATGATTATGTTGATGCTAATGCTTTAAATGAAGAACTATCTCTTATCTGTGAAAACCTATTACAACAATACTAACTCTTGAAAAAGAAAACTTTTAAAATGAAAGAAGAAAATAAGGATTTGTTTTCAAAACTTAACATGGCTTTGCAAGAAAGGGATGAGATTTTAAATAAAAGGGACTCATTGAAATCCCAACTTGATCTTGCCTTAAATGAAAACAAAATCTTAAAAGGTAAAAATGATTGTGATGAAGTTTTGAAGAAAAAATGAAGTTCTATCTTCAAAACTTGTTTTTGTTTTAAAAGAAAATGATTCTTTGAAAAACAAAATTATTTCTATTTTAAAGGAATTGGATTTGATTTCTAATGAAAATAAATCTTTGAAAAATGATTTGTCTTCACATTTTTGCCATGCTAATATTGTTTCACCATCTAGTGTTTCAATTGCATGCTCTACCTCTTCTTCTATTATTAAAAATGATATAACTATGCTAAAGAAGAGTGTTGATTTTTGGGCTACACTTTGAGCCAATGTGCCATAAACCGCATACGGTTGAAATCCATGTTTCACATGAAACATGCTCCTCACATGCATGCATACAAACCACGGCATACACATGCTTCTCACGTTCAACACATGACACTAGGTATGCTCATGTGTACACATGTACACATTGTGGACGGAAGGGCCACCTTGCAAAATTTGTTTTGATAGAATTAATGATTCAAATTTTGCAAATAAATTTGTTTGGGTTAGAAAAGGTGCTAACTCCTATGGACCCAATAGAGTATGGGTACCAAAATTCACTCCTATTTTATTTGATATAGGTGGGGGCTCTCACATGACGTGAGAGGTATTAGTGCCTTGAGGTGAATGCGTTCCGAGCTATATGGTGACACATTTGGATGCATCACTTTCAAGGGGAGTTTGGTGGGAGGACCACCATTATTTAGAAATCTAGAGATAAGCTCTATTGATTTTGATAACTATCTCTAACTCCTTATTTATGTTTACATGCTTTTAGATTATTGATTTTTAGCATGTCATATTTTAATGATTATTATGTTAAATGCCATGTTAATTAGACTTGAAATATACATGATTAGTATTTGAGATACACCCCCATGTTTATATGAACCATTACTTTTATATTCTCACTTTAGTTTAACTATTGTGTATGTCCTTGTTCTAAGACATGTGCATTCATATAATGATCATATTGGCTTATGTCTTTCGTTTTATGCTTCATGTTTTGATTACATGTTTGGATGTTGCCTTCATTAAAACTTGTGTTTATACTTGTACAACTAATGGGCCATAAATTGATTATTATATGTTTGTACTTAATTGCTCATTTGTACCTATCAGATGTAATAGTATAGCCTAGTTTTGATGATTCTTACATTTCAACTTGTATTCTCTATTTTATACATGTTTTCATTTTAATATGTCTAGCTTCATGTATATGTTAATTTTGGTTAAAACTTTAAATATACATGTATACCCTTGAGTCATTTACCTTTAATGCAAAATTCTTTGTGGACTCATTTGTGTTTAGGATATGTATGTATACCTTTAATTTTTGACAAAACATACATATGCCTTGAAATTGGAATTATTATGATGAAAATTAAATTTTCTATGATTTTCATATTCTTTTAATTTCATATTGAGTTTCATCGCCTATTTTCATGATTTTGTTGACTCTTGCACTCACATTATTCTTATTTACTCATGATTTTTATTTTCATGAGCTTTATTTGTACTTTATAGACTTTGAGTGTCAATGATCGTGTGACTTACATATTTTTCGTGTAATATATTCATATTTTAATACTTACTTGAAGGATTTCACACTAGTTTTCAAATATTATCTTTAAACTAGTTATTATTCTTCAATTGGTAAATTTTTCAACCATGTTAAACTATTTTCAAATCCTATTTTTTTAAAAACCTACCAACGGGAGAAGGGCGGACGGATGGGCGACCATGCCTTGTATGCTTAAATTGAAAATCTTTTTAACATGTGCATGAAAGGGAGGTCTTTATGAGTTATACATTTGTTCCTCATTGTATTTTCAATTGGTATCTCAATTAATATTTTCATGTTTGTATACTCATATTTTAGTTTCTATATATGTATGCTTCAAACTTCAACTAGTATCAATTTCGATTGGTATTTATATTTTCATACATATATATGTGATTTGATTGTGCTTACTATATTTTTACATCTTAAAGTACAAATTATATTTATGCTAAGCTTGATTTACTCCTTAATGTCAATTATTTTTCAATTGGTATCTTATACAAGCTTATGCATTGTTTTTATTAGTATTTCATAAAGGGAGAGAAATTCATTTTTTATCTTTCAATTGGTATCTTTCAATCGATTTTATTTTCAATTGATATCTTACTCCCATTCTTTATGATGAAAAATACTTTGTTGTGGTATATGCTAATATTTTCAATATTGATATCATGTTTCATTTTAAATTGGTATCTATATTGATATGAGTTATGTTTACCTAAAACAATTTGATTTTTACTTCAAAATTGGTTGTTACTTTCATCTGGTATCAAGATTTTCAATATATATATTTCAATTGGTATCAAAACATACAATGTTTCATTTTCTATTGGTATCAAAGATTTACAAGACATTTTAAATTGATATCAAGATATTTTCAATTGGTATCTTTTAGTATCTTAAAAAATTTTTTACTTTCAATTGGTATTGTAAAAATATTTTGTTTATTTTCAATTAGTATCATAAAATGGTATCATAATGTTTCGATGTATACCTTATCACAAATTGATATATTTTTTAATTGGTATCATAATGCTTTGATTTGTATTGTTTATATGCAAGGGAAGCTTACCATCTTCTCTTTATATAAATTCATGTTGAGTGTATTTCATATCGAAGAAATTGACCTTTCTTTGGTATGTAGTAAACGTGTGTAGAGGGAGCTTCACATCTCTTTTTATACATTGTATATTATGCGTTATGTGATTACAGTTTAGTCATCTCTTTTTCATATAATGCATGTATGCAGGGGGAGTTAACGTTACGTCTCTCCTCTTCATGAATGTATATCGCATATACATCCTTCTTATTTGATTTGATAAAAAGGGAGAAATTTTTTTTGAGTTTATTTATGCCCCTTTGTTGATGATTTGACAAAAAGGGGGAGAGAAATTTGGAGTTCTATATATGCATATTTAAGAAATTTGGAGTTTTATATATGCATGTTTATGCATAATTTCCTTGTTTTATACAAAAGGGGAGAAAAGCATTTTGAGAGTTTATATATGCATGTTTATAACATTTAAATGCATGTTTATTTTTTTCAATTGGTATGAGAGCATATATGTCTTGTTTTCAATTGGTATCAGCGCATATATGTGTCATTTATTTTATGCATACATTGAATATCTTTATTACTTATTGTTATGCATGAGTTAAGGGGGAGCTTCTATGAAGCTTAACTTTAATCCATGCATATATAACTCTATGAGTTTTGTCATCATCAAAAAGGGAGAGATTATTGACCCAGAGGTCCATCACTCTAGTTTTGATGATGATTAACTCATGTAGTTATAGTTTACTAATAATCTTGTGATATTTAGTTCCAGATATTTGATCAAGATATTAATAAGTGATTAGCTTCAATAAAGGAGTTTGGAGCTTTCACATGTAGATTCAAGAGCTCGAGTATCAAGATCGCATCTATTACTCGGTTGGAGTCAAGCTCGGTAGATCATGTTTGGATCGAGTCAGCTTGAAAACAAGAAGACTTTGGTTTGTATTTAGTTTATATTTAGATCTTGTGTAAAGGTAGATAGTATTGATATGCTCAAGTTCATATACACACACAAGTTTAAAAGTTTGTTAGTTTTGATTTTTGTTTAACCGATTTTGGATTTCATGTCAAAAATATAGATATAATATCTTATATGTATATTGGATTCTATCGATATACAATATGCTTCAAAGTTGTTTCAACATCATATTTTTTGTATTTACATGAGTTTTGGAGAAAACAGTTTTCCATTTCAAAGTTTGGTTTTGAAACATACCGATTTGTGTTAAAAGCCAAATTTCAATATCACAAAATGGGTTCAAATAGTTTGTAATATGTATTTAATTTTAGTCACACATATTTCTATTTCAAAGATCTTATAAGAACTTATTTTTGTGAAATTTATGTGATTTTATGGGATTTAATTGAAGGTAAAATTACCAAGTTTTTAATCCCTATAACAGTTGGACTTGGCCTTCTGCCGGTCGACCGGTCGGTCAACCGAGGCAAAAGTCGGTCGACAGGTCCGGTCGACCGACGTTGACAAACGTGCACGGTAGTAGTGGCTGGTGGGCCGGTCGACCGGGTCGGTCGACTGCCAGAGAGCTCTGCTATCTGGAAATGGCCCCGGTCGACCGAGCGGTCGACCGGCAGAGAGCTGCTGCTCTCTGTAGCCAGTCCCGGTCGATCGGGCGGTCGACCGGAAGCACAACGATCATAAAAATGACCATTGGCCCGTCGACCGGGCGGTCGACCGGAAGGGCAATTCTCCCCTTTCCAAACTGCCAATGGGCAGATTTTTTGGAGGGTATAAATAGCCCCCTCCTTAGCTGATTTCACTAATAATTTCAAGAGCAAAATTTTCTATCTTTGTTTTCAAAGAGTTCTTGGGTTATAAAGATCTATCTTTATTTGTTTTAAAGGGTAGGAAAAATCAAAGAAAAATATAGTCTTTAGGAATTGGTTTTTGTTCCTCATTTCTATAGCCATCTAGAAGTTTTCCCAAGAGTTTTTCTTTGTGATTTATTTTTCAAACTCTTTGTTTTCTCACACTTGAGCTATCTATCTATCCTATCTATTAGGATCTTGTTTTTTGTTAGAAAATTGGTTTGTGGTTTAGTGAGACCACCAAGAGTTGTAAACCTTCTTTTATTTGAATTCCCTCTTGTGTAGAGGTGATTATGGAGGTTGTGTTGATATCCCCCTAAGTGTAGAGGTGATTGAGATTGGTGTTTGGCTTTGAACCTTATCCCTCTAGTGAGAGGTGATTTTGTTGGTATCCCTCTAAGTGTAGAGGTGATTGAGCTTGTTATTTGGCTTTGAGCCTTATCCCTCTAGTGAGAGGTGATTATTATTTGGCTAAGTGCCCATCCCTCTAAGTGTAGAGGTGATAGTTGTTGTGTCTTGCCTCTTGTGAAGAGGTTGTGTTTGTTGGATAGAGGAGTTGTGTACTCCTAGATTGTATTACCCAAATCCTCAGTGGAGGTTCCCTATGTGGACGATATAGTGGCAATCCTTCTGTGTGAAGGCGGGGACGTAGAGCAGTGGGTCGAACCTCGAAACATATCTTTGTGTTTGCGATTGATCGACTATCTCTTAACTCTCTATCTTATATTGTGCCTTGCATTATTTCATATTGTTCATATCATACTTATATACTTGGTACTGTTTGTGTGCCTCACTTATGTTGAACCAAGAGAGCTTTACATAGCACCTCAACTCTTATTTAGAGGAATTTAGAGGAGATAATCCAGAGCCTTTCACCGGGAATTCAGCTACACTTTTTAGTTATACTAAGTGTGTTGCAATTTATTTTTAATTCCGCATCATTTGTCATTAGATTAGCCATACACCTATTCACCCCCCCTCTAGGTGTACTTTCAAGAACTTCAAACCAGTAGAATGCAAATGAATTTTCAAAACCAAGCGTGATTCAGAAGGAAAGATAGAAAGATCTAAAGCCAGAGGCATCGACTAGAGGAGACATTCTCTCCTGTATCGAAGAAAGACTCTCTCAGAATTGTCTTATCCCTAGTGGCACATTGTAACCTTGAATTATATCAAATGTCTGTAAGGACCGCATTTCTAAATGGTGATCTGAATGAAGAAATCTACATGGTTTCTCCAGAGGGTCTGGTGATGCACAATAAAGATCTTGTATGCAAATTAAAGAGATCGATATATGGTCTCAAGCAGGCATCCAGACAATGGCATCTTAAATTTCATCAGGTTATCATTAGTTGTAGTTTTCAAGAGAATCCAGCAGATTGTTGTGTTTATCAAAAATTCAGTGGGAGTTGATTTGTCATCCTAGTTTTGTATGTTGATGATCTACTGCTTGCCAGTAACTGTGTTCACATGCTTCGTGACACAAAGTCTTTCCTTTCTAAAAGTTTTGACATGAAGGATATGGGAGATGCAAAGTACGTTATTGGCATCAAGATTGACAGGGACAGTGTTGGACCCTAAAGGGGTGAATAGGGTCAAGGGTGATTACAAATTAAATGTGCGAGTTATAATATAAAATAGTAAAATAACACAGACTGGTAGGATCACCCAATCAGATGGTAAGAGGGGTGGTAGAATCAACAGAGAGCACGTAGGATGAGTGATAAAAACAACAGAGTGTAGAAAACAACAATATAAGCACAATAGATAAAACACAATGGTAATCAACAGAGAGAAGAAAAGCAATTTTAGGGTGGTTCGGGAAACTCTCCTACATCCACCACCTAGAGATCTCCTCTCTAGGATTTGCAAATCCATTATAAAGCTTCTCCTTGAAGTAGGAATTACAACCGCCAGACTCTTCCTTGAGCTTAGATTTCAACCACCAAGACTCTTCCTTGAGTCTGAATTTTACAACTCGCCAAGATACACCCGATCTTGGATTTTCACTCCACCTCTACCTTGAGGCAAACAACAAAGAGTATATCAAAAGATTTTGTTCTCTAACAGAATTTGAGAACTAAAAATAAGTAAAATGATAAATTACAATAGGTGACTCTTTGCTATCATATAGTCTTAACTATTATAAATCAATAACTTGGCACAATAATTCTGTAGCAATAAAAATGAGAATCTATAATAATTATAGAAGATGTGAAAGAGATTCTCCAAAAGAGAAGTAAATGAAGTGAAGGAATTCTCTTAAATTGAATGCTTGAGACTTTCTTCTGAAATTCAGAACTTTGAATGTAGTGATTGTCTTAACAACTCTGATTTGATAAGATCTAAAAAATTTAAGCCTTGAGTGGTTGATGAGCATTGTTTTTGTTTTTTCTGAAAATTTCAGGATAGTGTCCTGGTGCTTCTATGTCACTTCTTGTTGCAATAAATGAACAAGTCAATATATAAACAACAAGATAGGTCCGGATTTAATACAACTGTTGGAGACCACAGAGAAATAAAAAATTTCACCCGTTAAGAGCATTAAATGCTACTGAACCAAGATATTCAAACCGAGGAAAATCTGAGCAATAAATGCCACTGCTGCAGTTGGATTAAGAGAGGGTTAGAAATATTAGAGGCAAGCAAGGTGAAGAAGATATCTCTCTACATATATACCCAACGGATCTTTAATCCAGTTGTAAAGATAAGACAATTTGAAGACTGCACAGTACAGTCACAACAGGACAACGACATTGGATAGACTAAATTTTCAGTAAAGAGAGGTAAATGCAATCCACTTGTATGAAAGAAGTAAATGTAAGGAATGGGTAGATAACCAAGTAAAATACAACCTACGTGGAGCTATTTCCTACACACCACAAGTTCAGAGAATAGTCTGAACTGAACCAGATATAAAGACAGAATTAATCTTAGGTTAGTCTGTAAAGGACAGAGATGGTAGAATCAGGTTCAGGTGGCAGGATGAGGTGATAGAATGGTGATTCTACTTAAAACCTAAAATAGAAACATCCTACCATGTGCCAAATATATGTTTGATAATAAAATTACTATATGATTACTTACATAGCTACTATTGAAGAAAAATTATAGCTCAATATATTTTTGGCTCTTTCTTGCTCTTTCATAGATTGATGTATCTTGTAATTGATTTGATCTTGTGGAGCTTAATGTGTTTTGCTCCTTGTACCTTTTTGATAGCATGAAAAAGAAACTTGTGGAACATCAGATAATTTCTTCCATCCTCTATATGTATATGACATTGGTAGCTCAAATCCATCCATCCTCCAGCTAAAGTCTTATCCTGAAATAAGACAATACTACTAATCCAACTTGTTAGTAGCATAATTTATAGGTTAGTTACATCATCAAAATCATAGGAATTATAGGCAGATCCATTGGGAGATTAGGCCATCTCAGAGAACATACATTAACAAAGTACTAAAGAGATATGGTATGGATAAATATGCTCCAGATGAAGTTCCGGTCACTATGAGAAATGTCTTCAGTAGTTCTCAGTGTCCCAAAAATCAGATCGAGAAGCATCCAGTAAATCAAAGTGAATATGCTTCTGCAGTTGGAAACCTGATGTACAACATGATATGTATCAGGCCAGACATAAGTTTCATCATTGGAATGTTAGGAAGATTTCAGCAAAATCCAGGAGTGATTCATTAGAAGGCAGTTAAGAAAGTTCTCAGATATCTGCAGAAAACAAAGAACTATCCTTTGATTTACAAGAGATATGAGAAATTGAAAGTTATTGGCTTCTCTGGTTCAGATTTTGCGGGCTGCAAAGATTCCAAAAAGTCCACATCAGGATACATCTTCACACACGCTGGAGGCGCTATATCTTGGAGAAGTGCAAAGCAAACTCTAGTAGCTTTGTCTGCCATAGAAATCGAATATGTTGCATGTTTTGAGGCAACTCAACATGCTGTTTGGGAATTTCATCAATGGGCTGAAGGTGGTGGATTCGATTAACAAGCCGATAAGGTTATTTTGTGATAATGCTGTAGTTGTCAGATTTGTTGAGAATCAGAATGTGACTACCAATAACAAGCACATCGAGATCAAGTATTACTATGTTCTTAACAAAAGAGAAGAAGGGTGTTTGAGGTTCCATACATTTATACTCACGACATGATTGTTGATCTGTTAACCAAAGGACTTTCGCATAATGTTTTCATGGGACATGCGTCCAAGATGGGCATTCTAGAATCTTTGATTTCATATCTTTGAGGTGATTATGTTTTTCTTATTTTTTTAATTTTAGCAGTGGATTTGTACTTTCTTTCAGCTTAATAAATTCAATTCTGCTTATTGCAAATTAAAGCATGTATCAGTTAAAATTGAAATGCATGCAAGTTAACCTTTTCCTTAAAGTATTAGATTAAAATGCCTTTGGTGAGTGTGCACAAACTCTCAAGATAGTTTAGACTAGGCATAGGTAGGCAACATGCATTGTAGTCTTTACTCTGGATACAAAGTGATGATTTTCACATGGCGGGCGCCGTAAAGTATCAGAGTTGAAAAACACCTAGAGGGGGGGTGAATAGGTGTAAATGCTAATCTAGGAACTAAGTGCGCTAAATGCGGAAGCTTAAAATAATTTTGCAACACACTTAATACAACCAACAAGTGTAGCCGAATTCCCCGTGAAGGGATCTGGACTAACTCCTCTTGATTCCCCTAAATATGGGTTGAGGTGCTACATGAAGCTCTTGTGGTTAAGTACAAGTGAGGCACCCACAAACAAGCCAAGCATATAAGGATGATAAGCAATATGAAATAATGCAAGGCAACACAAGCAATATGAATGATATGAATAAAGAATGATGCTTTGCACAAATGAAAGAGAGAGAGGGTTAAAAGGTAATGGATCAAACGCAAACACAAAGATATGTTTCGAGGTTCGAGCCCCTAGCTCTACGTCCCCGCCTTCACCGAGAAGGATTTCTAATCCACTAAAGGAGTACCGAACTCCTCTCTCAACCTTACAATGCCACCGAGGCAATACAACCACAATCCACCTCTACCGAAGAGGGATAAGGCCTGTAGCCAACAACCAAACTCCACCTCACAATAGAGGGAGCAAACACAAACCTCAACCTCTACCAAAGAGGGAGCAACCCAACAAGAATAAGGGTTTATAACTTGGTGGTATCTTTCAACCACAAACAATCTCTCTTTTCCATAAAACAAGTGATCCTAATAGAATAGGATAGGTGATAGCTCAAGTGTGAAAAAACAAGTGTTTTGATCAAAGAAATTCTCTTGGGAAAACACCAAAAAGATATAGAAGTTTAGATCAAAAACTAATTCCCAAACCCTAATTTCTTTGAAATAAACAAAACACTTAAAACAAATAAGATTGATCTTTTGGCACTTAAACTCTTTTGAAAACTTGTTTAAAACAATGGAGAAACTCAGAAAATTTTAGCTTGAAAAAACACAACCAAAATCCCAAAGAAATGGGGTTTATATAGGCCAAACAGAAAACTAGCCGTTAGGCTGATCTGGCAGCTGGACAGGCTTGCGGTCGACCGGCCCGGTCGACCGCCAACGGTCAGAAATATGACCGTTGGGGCAATCCGGTCGACCGCCCGGTCGACCGCCCAGATACAGAGAGCAAAGCTCTCTGGTCCGGTCGACCGACCGGCCGACCGGCCCTATGTCTGCCAGACGTGCACAAGGTTGTGCACGTCGGTCGACCGCAACGGTCGACCGGCCCATGGTTCGGTCGACCGCACGGTCGACCGACCTGGCCTGTCAGCTACAGACTGGGTCAGAAACTGGGTCAGAAAAACAGTTAAACATATTTCTAAAAATTCTTTTATCTCTTCTAAAAATCCCCAAAAATAGTTTTATCATTTTGCATTGATATATAAACATGTCATAAAAATTTCAACTCAAATATCAAGCAATTTGAACTATTTTTGTGTCTTATCATTTTTACCAAAAACCAAAACTTGTATTTTATCAAACTTGGATTTTTCAATAGGAAATCTGATTTTTCCTAAAACACATTGAAATACAAAAGCATGATATTTAAACACATTGAAGCATGATGTATATGAACATAAGTCCAATATACATAAAACATATATATATATATATATATATATATATATATATATATATATATATATATATATATATATATATATCAAGTTTTTGTCTTTAAATCCAAAAATATGCTTTGTTAAAAATACCAAAACATAAAACTACATGAATAGGTATGTCAAACTAAGTTTGTATAAGTCATGTAAGCATGTATGTATATAGAGCACATCTAATATACATAAAAACAAAGTAAACTTGTTTTGATCAACTATTCATGAAAACCAAATCCAAATCCAAAACATAAACTTGTGTGTGTTGTGCACTTGAGCATATCAACTATACTAAGCTTTACAAATTGGATCTAAACACACTAATCTAAAACTAGGATACCTAAGTCTTCTTGACGATCTTCAATCTTCAAGCCGACTCGATCCCAAACGTGATCCACCGAGTGCAAAGGTATGATCTTGATGCTCGGGCACTGGAATCACCATGTGAAAGCTTCCAAACTCCTTTGTTGAAGCTAATCACCAACTAATATCTTGCTTAATGATCTGAAACTAAAATCAAAAGATTATTAGTAAACATAACTACATGAGTTAATCATCATCAAAACTAGAGAGGAAGGCCTCCAGGCCAACAATCTCCCCCTTTTCTATGATGACAAAACTCATGGAGTTATATATGCATGGATTAAAGTTAAGCTTCAAAGAAGCTCCCCCTTAACTCATGCATAAACAAATAAACAAAAGATATACAATGAATGTACATAAACATGTATGCATCAACATACATAAAACACATAAACATGCATAAACACAAATTATTCTCCCCCTTTTTGTCAATCATCAACAAAAGGGTAAACAATCAAAATAAAATTTTCTCCCCCTTTTTACTACAAAGAAACAATCATCAATAAAGGGGTAAAAGCAAAACTAAATCAATAAATTTTTCTCCCCCTTTTTGTTCGAAATAATGAATCAATAAAGGGGTTAATAAAAACAATGTTCTCCCCCTTTTGTCTAAAACAAAAACAAAAACCAAATAGGGGTGACAATCAATTAAGGTACCAATTGAAAAATATGTCAAAGTAGCATCTTGATACCAATTGAAAGTAAACATGTATCAATCAACAAATGGTATATGCGATATACATTCATGAAGAGGAAGATGTGAAGCTTCCCTACATGGATACATTACATGAAGGAGGGATGATAAGCCCTAATTCACATAACATACACTATGCAATGCATAAGAGGAGATGTGAAGCTCTCCCTACACACGTGTACCACATAAAGAAGAGATGTCAAACTCCTCAATACAAGATACACTCAACATGAATTTATATGTAGAAGAGATGTTAAGCTCTCCTTGCATATAGGCAATACAAATCAAAACTTTTGTATATATTTTTTAAAACAAAATTTTGAGATACCAATTTAAAACATTCAAATAAACATCTTGATATCAAAAGAGAGTATTTTTCTTTTTTAAGTATATGATATCAAATGAAATGACTATTTTCTATCATAAAGTAAGGGAGTGGAAATACAAATACTAATTGAAATATGAAAATCGAATTTTCTCCCCTTTATGAAATACCAACAAAACACATGCATAAGCTTGTAATAAGATACCAATTGAAAATTGAATCAATTGAAACAAAGTTAAAACTCAAGCTTTAGCATAAACAAAATTTTGTGCTTAAAGATATAGGGATATAATAAGCACAAATAAAACATATATATGTATGAAAAGTAGATACCAATTGAAATTGATATTCTTGAAATTGAAAGCATACATACATACAAACATATATGAGTATACAAGAAAGATCAAAATTGATACCAATTGAAAGAATTTCAATGATACCAATTTAAACAACAATAATGATCAAGTGTATACATCATATAACTACCACCCAACTCATGCACATGTATCATTGGATTCTTTCAATATAGAGCATACATAAGCATGGTCACCCATCCATCCGCCCGTGGAAGGTAGGGGTTTTCAAAAATAGATTTGAAAATATAGTATGTTTGAAAACTCTACCAAAATGAAGAATATCGCAACTAGTTATATGAATAATTTGTAAACTAGTACGAAATCCTTCAAGTAAGGAATAAAACAAAATTATTTTTCATGAAACATGAAATCCACAAAATAGTCAACACTCATAATCAATTAGGCATAAATATGACTCATGAAAATAAAATATGAGTAAACAATAAATGTGAGTGTACAAATAGAATGTGAAGATCATAATCATGAAAGATAGGCAATAAGCTCAATATTCCTTAAAACATGAAAACATGAAAATCATCAAAACTATTTAATCTTCAAGGTATATGTATGTCCTATACAAACTAAAGTATACATACATATCCAAATACAACGAGTCCACAAAGATATATGCATGAAGGCACGTGGCTCAAAAGGATGTATATGTATAAACAATAGTTTGGATAAAATAGACATATACATGAAGTTAAACAAAAATCATAAAACAATTCCAAAATGGGAATACAAGTTTAAAATGCATGGATCATCAAAACTAGACTATACTAGCACATCTAATGGGTTCAAATAAGCATTCAAGCTCAAACATATATAGATTTATTTGTGGCCCACTATATGTACAAGTATAAATCCTAGTCTTAATGAAAACTAACATTTAAACAAGTAATCAACGCATGAAGCATAAAAATAAGATATGAATAAACATGAAAAATATAAACATGATTATTATGTAAATTCACATGTTATTAGAGCTATGATAAACATGATAGCTAAACAAATGGTGAGAACACAAAATATGGGTCCATATAAACATGGGTGTCTCAAAATGCTATACATGCATGTCAAGAGTCTAATAAACATGGCATTATCATAATAATCAATAAACAATGAAACATGCTATAAACAATGAATATGAAAAGCATGTAAATAAATAGGAGTAAAGGATTGTCACCAAAACCGAAGAAGCAGCTCTCCTTGTCTCCAAAACATGGTGGTCCTCTCCACCAAACCTTCCCTTGAAAGTGATGCATCCAAATGATTTCCATGAAGCTTGGAACGCATCCACTCCAAGGTACGGCTACTCTCACGTCATGTGAGAGCCCACACCTACATCATAAACAATAGGGGTGGTCTTTGGTACCCACAACTTTTTGGGTCCATGGGGGTTAGTACCTTCTCTAACCCAAACAAAGTTATTTGCTAAATTTGAAGTATGTAATCTATCATAACAAAATTTAGCAAGGTGGCCCTTACGTCCACAATGTGTACAAGTGTACACATGAGCATACATGTGATGATGGTGACCGTGGGAAGCATGTGTATGCCGTGGAGGGTGTGCATGCATAATAGAAGGAACTTGTTTCTTTCGAAACAAAAATTCCAAACGTGTATAACCCACTACACATTGGCTCAAAGTGGAGCTCAAACAATCAACACTCTTCTTAAGCATGGATATATCATTGTTAATCAAAGAAGAAGTGTGGCAAGCAATAGGTGTTCTAGGTGAAGCATGGCAAACATGAGAAACAATATCATTTTTTAAAGATTTATTTTTATTTAAACAAATTTCTAATTCTTTTGAAATGAAGTCAATTTCTCTTTTCAAAGAATCATTTTCTCTTAAAACAAATTCAACTTTTGAAGAAAAAACATCATTATTTTTCAAAACATTATCACAATCATTTCTATTTTTCAAATCTTATTTTCTTTAAGTGCAAGTTTTAATTGAGATCTCAATGAATCCCTTTCATTATAGACCTCAACCTTCTCTTGCAAAACCTTGTCAAGTTTAGAAGACAATTTTTCATTTTCTTTAGTTAAAGCAAATGTCTTCTTTTTCAAAATGTATATTTTTCAATTAATTTTTCACAAACAATAGATAGTTCTTCATTTAAAGCATGGGGATCAACAAAATCATTACATGAAGAACTAGCATCATCATTATCTAGTTGAGATTCTGATTGTACCTCAAGGGAGTCATTCCCTTGGACCATGTGGCATTGAGACGCGGATTCTCCACTAGATTCCTCCGGTTGGATAGGCAATTGAAGCTTGGAGATGGTGGTGGTTGTCAACATGTTCCACACTGCAAATGCGGAATCAAAGTTAGAAGCAAGCAAAAGATATTCTTTAGGAAGTGTGCTTCTAATGGCCTCAAAGGCTTGTGCATTGGCCCCTACATGCTTGCTATCACTAAGGTAGGATTCCCTGGTAATGGCAAGATGAACCTTATATCCTAGGGTTTGGAGGTATATGGACATCCTAGTCTTTCAAACAGGAATGTTGGAAGGATCAAACATAGGTGGGGTCATAAAGTCCATGGGTCCAAACTATATGTGTGCAAACAAGCAAATGCAAATGGTAGACTAGCAAACAAGGATCTCACTCCTAGGATGTTAAGCCTAAGTATCAGGAGCGTAAGCTCTGATACCAATTGAAAAAACACCTAGAGGGGGGGTGAATAGGTGTAAATGCTAATCTAGGAACTAAGCGCGCTAAATGCGGAAGCTTAAAACAATTTTGCAACACACTTAATACAACCAACAAGTGTAGCCGAATTCCCCGTGAAGGACTCTAGACTAACTCCTCTTGATTCCCCTAGATATGGGTTGAGATGCTATATGAAGCTCTTGTGGTTAAGTACAAGTGAGGCACACACAAACAAGCCAAGCATATAAGGATGATAAGCAATATGAAATAATGCAAGGCAACACAAGCAATATGAATGATATGAATGAAGAATGATGCTTTGCACAAATGAAAGAGAGAGAGGGTTAAGAGGCAATGGATCAAACGCAAACACAAAGATATGTTTCGAGGTTCGAGCCCCTAGCTCTACGTCCCCGTCTTCACCAAGAGGGATTTCTAATCCACTAAAGGAGTACCGAACTCCTCTCTCAACCTTACAATGCCACCGAGACAATACAACCACAATCCACCTCTACCGAAGAGGGATAAGGCCCGTAGCCAACAACCAAACTCAACCTCACAATAGAGGGAGCAAACACAAATCTCAACCTCTACCAAAGAGGGAGCAACCCAACAAGAATAAGGGTTTACAACTTGGTGGTATCTTTCAACCACAAACAATCTGTCTTTTCCACAAAACAAGTGATCCTAATAGAATAGGATAGGTGATAGCTCAAGTGTGAAAAAATAAGTGTTTTGATCAAAGAAATTCTCTTGGGAAAACACCAAAAAGATATAGAAGTTTAGATCAAAAACTAATTCCCAAAACCCTAATTTCTTTGAAATAAACAAAATACTTAAAACAAATAAGATTGATCTTTTGGCACTTAAACTCTTTTGAAAACTTGTTTAAAACAATGGAGAAACTCAGAAAATTTTAGCTTGAAAAAACTCAGCCAAAATCCCAAAGAAATGGGGTTTATATAGGCCAAACAGAAAACTAGCCGTTAGGCTGATCTGGCAGCCTGACAGGCTTGCGGTCGACCAGCCCGATCGACCGCCAACGGTCAGAAATATGACCGTTGGGGCAATCCGATCGACCGCCCAGATGCAGAGAGCAGAGCTCTCTGGTCCGGTCGACCGCCCGGTCGACTGCCCAGATACAGAGAGCAAAGCTCTCTGGTCCGGTCGACCGACCGGCTGACCGGCCCTGTGTCTGCCAGACGTGCACAAGGCTGTGCACGTCGGTCGACCGCAACGGTCGACCGGCCCATGGTTCGGTCGACCGCACGGTCGACCGACCTGGTCTGTCAGCTACAGACTGGGTCAGAAACTGGGTCAGAAAAACAGTTAAACATATTTCTAAAAATTCTTTTCTCTTCTAAAAATCTCCAAAAATAGTTTTATCATTTTACATTGATATATAAACATGTCATAAAAATTTCAACTCAAATATCAAGCAATTTGAACTATTTTTGTGTCTTATCATTTTTACCAAAAACCAAAACTTGTATTTTATCAAACTTGAATTTTTCAATAGGAAATCTGATTTTTCCTAAAACACATTGAAATACAAAAACATGATATTTAAACACATTGAAGCATGATGTATATGAACATAAGTCCAATATACATAAAACATTTATATATCAAGTTTTTGTCTTTAAATCCAAAAATATGTTTTGTTAAAAATACCAAAACATAAAACTACATGAATAGGTATGTCAAACTAAGTTTGTATAAGTCATGTAAGCATGTATGTATATAGAGCACATCTAATATACATAAAAATAAAGTAAACTTGTTTTGATCAACTATTCATGAAAACTAAATTCAAAACATAAAACTTGTGTGTGTTGTGCACTTGATCATATCAACTATACTAAGCTTTACAAATTGGATCTAAACACACTAATCTAAAACTAGGATACCTAAGTCTTCTTGACGATCTTCAATCTTCAAGCCGACTCGATCCCAAACGTGATCCACCGAGTGCAAAGGTATGATCTTGATGCTCGGGCACTGGAATCACCATGTGAAAGCTTCCAAACTCCTTTGTTGAAGCTAATCACCAACTAATATCTTGCTTAATGATCTGAAACTAAAATCACAAGATTATTAGTAAACATAACTACATGAGTTAATCATCATCAAAACTAGAGAGGAAGGCCTCCAGGCCAACAAGAGTGACATGCATGTGGAGCAATACATGAAACAAGACGATAGATTTGTATCATTATCACACACACATGGGCATCTCTATTAAACCATTTAAATTAAAATCATCTAAGATTTGACTCAATCATTATTAATAATACCAGTTCTGTGGCATAAAATTGTCTTTGAGCCATAATGAGCTCTTGTACATCTTTGATTCATTGCTGGTGGTGTTTTTGAAATGAATCTAATCTCCATTTATACCAAAATTCAAATGGATAGCCCTCCGTAAATGTAAAGAATTGGAGATATTTTATTTACTTTTGAACTTTTCCTGAATATGTGAATCAAGTGGGAGATTGTTGGATTTCTTGATCTGATCCACAGTCAAAACCCGGTTCAAATCAAGTTGGCTAATATGGAAACATTTAAAATGTGTGGTTTTAACTAAAGGTAAGATTCTATTGGGTTGTTGGTTAACTAAGTTAACAGAAAGTGGTTATCCCATATTAGGTATTATCTACATGATGGGAAGGATATAACAGCCTAACAGAAAAGATATGTTAGAATCTATTTATTTGGGAGGTCCCTCTCTCTGCTCAGGTGCGTTCATTCTTCTCTCGTCGAAAGCAAAGGGCTAGGAGAGAGAAAGCTTTTAAATTCGGTTCTAGTTCAT
Organism: Agave tequilana; assembly: GCA_038442645.1. Lineage (NCBI taxonomy): Eukaryota > Viridiplantae > Streptophyta > Magnoliopsida > Asparagales > Asparagaceae > Agave > Agave tequilana. Next base: position 48,060 of record JAVJIF010015538.1, read on the forward strand.
CTTCTATTCATCCCTTACTAAGGTATGTAATGAGTTTTATAATTATTGGATCATGAATCATAAGCTAAGATTCGTAGATTCAATTAAACCTATCACAAGAAACATGTTGCTTCTTATAACACACACTAATGCTTTGGATTTTTATGTTTGAGAGTTGGGTTCGATTTCCCAGTGGCAACCCTAAATGATTTTCATTTTTTTGGGCTTTTAAGATATAAGTCCCTAACAAATTTCATATTTTGATATTAGTCCCAAGCAAATTGTTATTTAGATATGAGTCCCTAACAATAAAAGGTCCATTTGTTAAGAGTCCCTAACAAATTGTTATTTAGATATTAATCTCTAAGAATTATGAGAATCACTTGCTAAAAGTTCTTACAAATTGTTATTTGGATATCGGTCCCTAAAAATGTGGGATTCACTTGTTAAGAGTCCATACGGTTAACAATATGACACCCACTTGTTAAGAGTCCCAAATTAAAATTAAAATATGAGTTTTTAAAATACAAGTTCCTAATAATTTTATATTTTCATATTAAATTCTAAATTATTTCAAGATAATAATGAAAGTATACCTAGAGGGGGGGTTAATAAGTGTAAGGCTAATCTAATGACAAATAATGCGGCACAGTGTAACCAAAGAGTGTAGCTGAATTTCCGGTGAAGGGCTCTGGACTAACTCCTCTAAATTCCTCTAAATAAGAGTTGAGGTGCTATGTAAAGCTCTCTTGGTTTAATACAAGTATGACACACAATCAAACCCAAGCATATATATGATATGAACAATATGATTTAATGCACAATGAGAGAGAGAGAGAGTTAAGAGATAATGGATCAATCGCTAACAACAAGATATGTTTCGAGGTTCGAGCCACTGCTCTACGTCCCCGCCTTCACACAGAAAGATTTTCACTATATCGTCCACACAGGACTTCCCTCACAGGGAACCTTCACTGAGGATTTGGGTAATACAAATCGGGAGTACACAACTCCTCTCTCCAACAATATAACCTATACACAAGTGCAAGACACAACACAAGTCACCTCTACACTTAGAGGGATGGGCACTTAGCCAAACAGGATCAAACTCTCACTAGAGGGATAAGGCACTAAGCCATAACTCCACAACAATCACCTCTACATTTAGAGGGATACTAACACAATCAACCACAACCTCCACAATCACCTCTCACTAGAGGGATATCAATACAATCACCTCTCATTAGAGGGATATCATAAAGTAAGGAAGGTTTACAACACTTGGTGGTATCAACAACCACAAACCAATTTTCTCACAAAACTAGATCCTAATATATAGGATAGATATGATAGCTCAAGTGTGAGAATGTAAAGTATTTGGAAATGAAAACAACAAAGAAAAACACTTGGGAAAATCAAAAGAAATATGTTGAAATAAAGATCAAAAATTAATTCGCAAATACTCTATTTTTCTTTGATTTTTCCAACACTTTCAAATGAATAAAGAGAGAACTTTTAAACCCAAAAACTCTTTTAAAACTTGTAGCTAAAACACTTAAGAAGGTAGGTATTTTTACTCTTGAAATTGTTATTTAAAACAGCCCAAAGAAGTGGGTATTTATAGCCCAAAAATAAATCTGCCCGTTGGCAGCAGGAAAGGGCAGAAATGCCCTTCCGGTCGACCGGGCGGTCGACCGGCCAACGGTCATTTTTATGACCGTTGAGCCACTGGTCGACCAGCCGGTCGACCGGGGCCATTTCCAGAGAGCAGAAGCTCTTTGGCGGTCGACCGACCCGGTCGACCGGCCTTCCAGCCAAAACAACCATGTCCGTTTGTGCACGTCGGTCGACTGGACCGGTTGACCGACTTCTGCAGCGGCCGACCGTCCGGTCGACCGACAGAAGGCCAGATCAAAACTTTTTAAGGGATTGAAAACTTAGTTATTTACCTTCTAAAAAATCCAATAAATTACACATAAATTCCACAAAAATAAGTTCTTTTATTATCTTTGAAATACAAATATGTGTGACTAAAATTCAGCACATATTACAAATTATTTGAACCATTTTTGTGATATGAAAATTTACCTTTAAAACAAAATCAGTATTTTCCAAAAACCAAACTTTGAAATGGAAATCCGATTTTTCCAGAACACATGTAAATACAAAAACATGATATTGAAACAACTTTTAAGCATATTGTATATGGATAGAATCCAATATACATATAAAGATTTATATCTATGTTTTTGACATGAAATCCAATATCGGTTAAACCGAAAAATCAAAACCAATAAACTCAAAACTTTTGTGTGTGTGAACTTGAGCATATCAACACTATCTAATCTTTACATAAAATCTAAACAATCTATACTAAACAAACTGAGGTCTTCTTGTCTCCAAGCCGACTCGATCCAAACGCGATTCACCGAGCTTGACTCCAACCGAGTGTTAGATGCGATCTTGACGCTCGAGCTCTTGAATCAACATGTGAAAGCTCCAAAACACTTTTGTTGAAGCTAATCACCTACTAATATCTTGATCAAATATCTGAAACTAAATATTATAAGATTATTAGTAAAGTATAACTACATGAGTTAATCATCATCAAAACTAGAGTGAAGGGCCTCTGGGCCAACAAATAATTCCTCACTCATTTAGGTTGAGTGAGCATCCCGACATGAGACTCGAAGGTCATGCTCTAGAATTGAGTGACATCCATAGAAAACGAGGGCAGATGTTGATAGAAGGATATTTTTGTCTAATATTTAATTTTAGTTAGCTTTAATGGAATATTTTTAGCATTTAAAATGATTAATTTTAACCATATAGTCTTTTAACAAGTGAGTCTCATATTGTTAGAGACTAATATCCAAATAACAATTTATCAAGAACTATTAACAAGTGAGTCTCATGTTATTAGAGACTAATATCTAAATAACAATTTGTTAGAGGCTCTTAACAAGTGAGTGTCATATTGTTTAGATTAATTTCTAAATAACATTTTGTTAGGAACTAATATCAAAATATAAAATTTGTTAGGGACTAATATCATAAAAAACCTTTTATTATTTAGTGTAAGGCTTGGATTAGTAGGCTTGGGCTTGGTCAGGCTTGGGCCAGTATAAAAAAATATAAAGGAGAAATAAAGATGCGGGTTGGGCTTTGGGATGAAAGAAAGAATTATAGGGACAAGAAAAGAGATCCTGGGCTTGAGCCTCGGGCTAGATTAGAAATGAGAAGGGAAAAGGGAAGATAGATTTGGTGGGCTGGCTTGATTTTTATTTTATTTTATTTATTGATTATAATTGATTATATAAATTATTATTATTGTTTGGTATTTGCATCTAGATATTATTATTATTTGATATTTTATTATTTATACTGTTAATTAATATTATCTTATGCATTATTGAATAAGGATATTACACACATTTAGTGAAATATGAGATATTATTATAAGAGGCTAATAAAATAAATAGCTGAGTGAATCAGACTTTCTTGGTTGACGAATAAAATCACTAAAACGCCTATTCGGAGTGATTTGTTTTTATTGCATCATCAACATCCTATTTATTCATATCCAATCCATGTTCATATTTATTATCTGATGTACAAGTCATACTTAGTATTATTATTTGTATACCACTTCTTTGATTCTTTATATGATTTTACTCGCTAAGCTGTCAAGCTCGAGATTGTTTTATTATTATTAATTTTTTTAAAAAATTTGCATGCATTGTGGGGCTCAAAGTTGATTTGTTGTACTTTATTTAATTTTGTTAGACTTTAGATTGATTCTAATAAATTAATATTATTATTTTATATAATTAATAACTTTTAATCATTAATATTATTAATATTAATATTATTTTTATTATTTTATTATATGAAATTGAGATTATTATTCAATATAGACTTGTGATATTATGAAATAAGAATATGACATCCTACCCACCTAACAAGAAAATTTTGTCCTCAGAATTTAAATTTTGAGGGGAAAATACCTAATATTATAGGAATGGATTGGGATAACAATAGTGAATGGCATCTTCTCGCTCCCACATCGTTTCTCCCCGAGAACGCATATCCCAAGATAATATGAGTTCACCCATTAATGAGTTTCAACCCCCAAATTTTTTTCAAAGAATTCCTAACGGTCCCCCTTCTTCTTGCAGTTATTTACAAACAACAAAAATAAAGGGATCGGTGCGGTTATTTGTATCCACAAAAAAAAAAAATGATTTCATCCACTAATGAGTTTCAACCTCCATTTATTTAAAAAATTCCCAGAAGGCCCTCCTTTTCATCGATCTTATAATTAATATAATTATATATAATAATTATCCTTTTATTTTCTTCAAGATAGTAATTATATTTTTTATTGTAATTATAAATTATAAGTAATTATATTTGTATTATAATTAAAAAATTATAAGTCTTTTTTCAAGCTGCTAGTCGAATGCTTTTCCCAATAGAAAGTAGGTGATCTCAGTAGTCCACTCGTCCATCTGCTACTAGCACTTTTTCTTGTCGACTGATCTGTGCATAGCTGCACGATTTGCCAATCTTCTTACACGTACTTGCTTGTGCTAATGTTCCTCTCTCCTGACTATCTCTAACGAGTTAGAAAAATTCAATTTCAACTTCTCCCCCACACTTTTTGCTCCCCATTAATTGTCCAGGCCATTTGTTGTTTTAGCAGGATTGTTGAATTTTTTAGTAGAACATGCAAACTTTTATTATGATAGACAATGTAATAGTTAATATGATATTTTTATAGGTTTTTGTCACGCCCCGCTTCTCAAAATACGCTAGAACTGAGATGCGATGAGAATCGGCGACATATATACACGAGAAAAATATTCCACGTATACACGTTAAGCCTAAAATGACCTGAACAAGCTATATAAATCAACAATAAAGACAATAAAGTCACTGCAACAATACATATAATTGATTACATCTCAATTTTGTATTATTATCATCACATTTGCACATTTATCCTTGATTATTCTTTATTTAACATTACTATTTAACCGTCTTTTTGTTTATGGTATGTAGTTACTTAAATGGAAAGATAAGGATACAAGACGCTTCTATTTTATCCCTAATCCTATCTAAATTTGGATTTTAATTTAAATCAATTTAAAATAAAGAGGAGGAAAGGATATATTATCATCTTCACAATTTAAATTCAAAATTAAAAGATATACTTCTAGAAGATGGATGGGATAAAGTTAATCCTAATAGGGATATGGAGGATAATTCAAATTAAAATGGAGTTCAAAATCAATTCAGACTCGGATTTAGAATGTATACCTTTTAGTATTCATATCATAACTTTAGCTACAGATATTCAAATCCGTTGATTCAAGATGTTATAGAAAAAAACTTGAAGGGCTACAATTCTTAGGTTTACCACTCTATCCAATTCAGCCATCAGATAAGCCATATTCAGAAATTAACACGCTGACTTGCTGCAGAATTGAATTCTCGTATTGAATTAGAAAACCTTCTAATTTGTTCATATTGTGATTAGCTTTGAGGTCTATTTAAAGAGTTGAAATCTCTCATAATCAAGTATCTCCACATCAGAGATCATACCTTAGGATTTTTCTTTTAGTCTCTTCTCCAAATTTCTTTTGTAATTTTTAGATTCTAGTTCTACTTATACTTCTAGTTCAAGCTTTGTAATGAAGGAGGAGCTCTTTGTAATTGAAGGTGACAACATCAATAATAACGATTTTCTTTCTAATTTATCTTTATTTACTTGCTTACTCATCTACCATGCTTTCTTTAGTTTTCATCATGAGTAGCTAATCTTCTTCATGACTTACTAATCTTTTCACTACTACTTCTAATTCTACGTTAGAATAAATTGATTGGATCATATGCATGCTTAACCCTTGGATTAGTTAAAGTTCTTGGAGGCACATGATGATGACTAGTTAAATCCATATATGTTAATACTTTCCAATGATTTTTCTTATTCTATATTTAGATAGCTTTGATAGTTTAATATTGAATCTTAGTTATTCTTCTTATTCTATACTTAGACTTTGATAGTTTAATGTTAGGTTTTAGATAGTGATTATTTCAAATAGGGTTTAGTTTTTATCTTATGTATCTTGCTTGAGGCAACTCTAAGGTCTAACTTTTATGATCTAAAGTGAAGTAAATTCTTACATAGATTAGTAAGTTAGTGTGGTAGATGATTGTAGATCATATGTCTTTAATTCTTTTCTAAACCCCAACTTATCACCAAAATTCATATTCTTCTTTTTCTACTTCAAACACTTAACATAATATTTTTTTTAACACAAAGAAGAACAACCTAACCAATCTAGTTTGTAAAAAGATACCAAGAAGTTTCTATCACATTCCTTCCTATGGATTCAACCCGCATAGCCCTTCCTACTGTGGATAAATTATAAGAATTTAGAGTCAGCATATATCAGATAAACACTTTTCTAAACTCTGTGTTTTTCAGCAATCAATAATTTCTACACATGATAATATTATTCTATGAATACTCAATTAGAATAAAGCAGAGTACAATTGATATAGAAGATTGAATAAATGAAACAAAATAATTAAGAACAAAGCAAGAACAATACCCAAGATCAGAAGATCAAATGAACAAGTCTGAGCTCCTCGCAATACATGAGCTTCTCCCCAAATATTTAATCAATAAAATATAACAATCATGTACCTGGATGTGCAAATGCAGGGAGTCAGAACTCCCAATGAGTGTGTAAAAATGAGGGAAAAGTGCACGTGCATATAACGTATGAGCATGCTATGGTACTGCTATAAGAATACACTCGATAAGAGATAACATGAATAATAGTATAATAAGAAGACAAAATAATATAATATGATATCAATTAACATGTTACAAGTATTACAGTAATAGGTAGTACATAATTTAAAGGGTGACAGGATCAATCTGTTATAAACTCATATGTCAGGTCTAGTGTCTATCATATCATATATGTATCGGGTGTCTATCATGGCATACAGGATATGACACACTAACACATATCAACTACAGTGTATCATGTCAGTCAGTTGTTATTAATTATATCAGCGAACACCAATTGCCACACGCAATAGATGCATCCCATACTACGCCTACTACATATGTTAATCGGGATCCTATATTATTGAAACTGATTGGTTGGAACATTGTCTGTGTTTTAAGTGGGTCCCCTACATACCCAGGACCACGACCCAAACTCCTAGCGCTGAACCAGGCCCACCGCAAGGTAGTCAGTAACATGTAAAATAAGTCAGGTAACATGGATAACATGTATAACAGGAATAAGAATAGGACAGGGTGTCAGCCACCCCACGGTAACCCTGCAGTGAACCTTCTTTCGGTTGCGCAACCTATATCCTAGATCCACCCAAAATACGGACATTGTCTCCTTTATCAATTTTCCCAGTTTCGGCGCAAGTTGTTGAATATCATGTTATTAGTTTATTAACATTGACAAATGTACATATTACCTAAGTCACTAGGATAACTCGGTGATAGTCACGGTTATAATGTCAACAGTGTGATTAGGATACCAGTATAATAGGATATGTAACAAGTATAACAACAGGGTGTTGTTACCATGTAACAATATTTTTTCAGCAATTATGGTAACATGACATATAGTTATCAGGTAGATGTCAAGTATAATCATTCAAGTTTTTCAAGTGGCATCATGATGTCTAAGATCAAGAATAATATATGAAATTTATTGAACGAAAGATAAAGACATTCACAAGACAATTCATTTTGTATATAACACATCTGGACGTGAACAGTAGTTACGGGTGTGAATCATCATGAACAATAATTTATACATAAAATAACATTTATTGAAATAAGGTTAAAACACTCACGTGAAGTAATACTGACATACTCAATACAGTAAACAAAGAACACTCACATGAAATAACGTGGTTTTGAGTCTGAATCACCACCGGGTCTTCACTATGCGAACTGGTTTGGATCTCCGGATTGTCTCGTGTGTCGGCCTTCAAATCGTCAGCATATCGGGTTCATAACGAACCCGAATCTGAGTCTTCTGTTACTGTTCCGAATCGCATGAACGGTCCATAATGCTGAAATACACAGTCATACACACATGAAGAGGGAGACGGAGATGCCGAGTCACATCCACCCACTTACACGTACGCATTCGTACAAACCCCATGCATGCACTCAAACATACGCATACCCACGAACAACACACATACTTACATATACCCACACATACAACCATGCATGCACATGTACACACACACACACACAGAGAGACACACACACACAAATATAAACATACTTAACACACATGCATCTACACACTCACACACATTTACACAACTATATACATAATACACACACTGATTATACACATATATACACATTATCATTTCACCGACACACATGCATGCATGCACACATTTACACAAACTCACACAGACATACACTAAGACACACAGCACAACACAAACACACACTCACGCCAACACACACGCACACATTCACCACACACATGCATCTACACATTTACACACACCCACACTTATTTATATTTACACACACATACATATATCAACAGAGAGAGATGGGAAAATGAGGAGAGAAATGGCAGAGGAGGACTCAAGCATGGGGTGCCCAGCGGCACACTCATGATGGTGGAAGTCGCGGAGGAGGTTGGGGCTCCGAGGATTCCCGGGGTCACCGTGGTTCGCCGACGGAGCTCGACAAAGATGGTGGCGAAGTCCATGAAGGCCGCGGGCATGGTGCACTAGTGGTGATGCACTCGGCTTGGTGCAAGTGAAAGGAGGGAGGATGATGGTGATGACAACATGGTCTCGCCGGAGAGGAGACGGTGGGGGAAAGGATGGTGATGATGGCCGTGGTGGCTCGACGTTGAGAGTGAGTGGTGGCGCTCGGAGCCTACGACGGAGGAGATGGAAAGGAAAAGGAGGTGGGTGATGGCTTGTGTTGGGCATCATGGTGGCGGTGGGTCTCCGGCAAGGAGGAAGACTCGGTAATGGCATGGAGGAGCAGACCGCTGTTAGGGGTCATGGGAGGAGGAGGTCGGGCGGCCACGGTTGAGTGGATGAAGCTCGGTTGGAGGCAGAGGAGATGTAGATGTTGATGACAGGTGGTCGTGTTGGCGTGGAGGAAAAGGTTGAGGTGGGTGATGCTTGCGGCCATGGAGTGATGGCGTTGTCGACATTGAAGGGCTCCGGCGTGCGTCAGAGGGCCGCATTGTTGGCCCAGAGGCCCTTCACCTTAGTTTTGATGATGACTAACTTATGAAGGTTAGTTTGCTAATGATCTTGTGTTTAATAAGTTTCAGATATTGATCAAGATCTTAGTAGATGCTTAGCTTCAACAAAGGATTTAAAGCCAGTTTTGAGCTAACACATGTAGATTCTAGAGTTCGCGCGTCAAGATCGCATTTAGTACTCGGATGGAGTCAAGCTCTTTGGATCGAGTCATTTTAGAGAGGAAGATCTACAAGAAGACTTTGGTCTAGTTTTGTTTTAGTTTTATTTTAGATTTTGTGTAAAGATAGATTAGTCTTGATATGCTCAAGTATACACACACAAATTCAATAGTTTTAGTTTCGGTTTAACCGGTTTTGAATTTTCAAGAATATACATATATGATTTTCATGAATAGATAGAATCAAAACAAGTTTTATATGGTTTATATGTATATTGAATTTCATCCATATATATTGATAGTTCATATTGTCTAAAAACTTATTTTGATGATTCTAGTTCATGGTTTTAAGTTTTATTTTTATCAAAACTTAGTTTTGGATTTAATGTCAAAAACATAGATATTTCTTTTATGTGTATTGGATTCTATCCATACACACTATGCTTAAAAGATGTTTAAATATCATGTTTTTGTATTTATATAAGTTTTGGAGAAAATGAATTTTCATTTCAAAATCCAAGTTTTGAAAAATACGATTTTTAGTTTAAAGCTTAATTTTCATACCTCGAAAATAGTTCAAATAGTTTGTAATATGTGTTGATTTTTAGTCACACATATTTGTACTTTAAATAATTATAAGAACCTATTTTTGTAGATTTTATATAATTTTATGAGATTTTATAGGTAATTAAAAGACCAAATATTTTAACCTATAAACCCTGGATGCGGGCTGCAGACCGGTCGACCGACGTGCACAGAAGTGCACAGGCTTCTGCCGTCGACCATGCGGTCGGCCGTTTCAGAAACTTTGCTCTCTGAATTTGGCCCTGGTCGATTGGACGATCGACCGACCAGAGAGTTAGCTCTCTAGTTCTGGCCTCGGTCGACCGGGCGGTCACCCTTAGGCAAGTTTGCCTTGGACGGTTGATCGAGCGGTCACCGGTAACCCCAACGGTCAAAATTCTGATCGTTGGCCGGTCGACCGGGCGGTCGACTGACAAGTCATTATTGACCTGTTCTTGTAACGCCCCGATCCCACAGGTACGGAGACGTTACCGTGACATATATACGCTAAGCATCAATACAAGAAAGAATCAGAGTACGGAAGCATAGTGGTAATATATATTCCAGCAATAATAATACAAGTACATAGTTATCACAGGGCAAGATACAATATCTCAAGAATATAAAATCACCAAGAAGCGCAAAATCAGGATGTACAATATAACAGACGGGAAAGTACTTAGAGTAGCAAGATGAGAATTTCGCGAGCTGATCAAGGGGAGGCTAGAAGAAAGAGGGTCCAGACAGGCAACCGCTAATCCATGCTTTCGATGTGCATTCTGATCAGCTACAGTAAGGCCACCACGGTCCAGACTCTAGGATCTGGACATGAAGATTTAGGGATGTCAAAAGCAATCCAACAAGTATGTAAGTAAAAGCCAGTTGGCTTGCTCAGGCATTTACACGTGTACAAGATCAAGTGATGTGGTTCAGGCATATGGGTACAGGCAATGACTAGTAATGTAAATGGAAATCAGAGAATTGCTATGAAAATCCAGAAATAAGCAAGTCAAGTGATTCAACACAATAGCACAGGTATCATGTGTAAGTGGTGAGCAAGATAAGGTATTGTATCACAGGTCTCCAAGTATAGATCAAGTATGTCGCTAGTCGGATGTTAATAGCATATTATTATTAATTATTAAGACTCGTCTAATTTGTATACATCGGTATGTGTCCCATTCCACAACCTCAGTATACAGACTGGCGAGTAAGTTATTAAAAACTGATGGAGATTGATGAACCATGCTTAGAATGGGTCCCATACATGCCCTGGACAACTGTCAAGGAGTATCCAGTAGTGAGCCAGAATGTACCGCTAGGTACCGGGACTTATTGTACACCCGAATGGAATAGGATGTCACCATTCCCACAGGAATAGTCCCAGAGGCTTATGGCACACCCAGAAGGAAAGGGAGTAAGGCTGCCAGTACACCCAACGGAAACACTTTGTGGCCTCCAAGTGAATCCTAAAAGTGTGGCCGTGCGACACTTAAGACCATCATAAACATGGAGACTATATCGGTACTCATCAGTTTCCCCCCATTCTAGTGTAAGTTATCTAATTATTATAATTGTCCAGTGATAATGTCCACAATTTGTTTACAGCAATCTAATATCCATGATTATCTAATTACGGGGATCAACAGGAGTATAATATCAGGAGTCTCCTTGTTACAGGGGTTCAGGAATACAGGAGTTCAGGAGTATAGGAGTTCAGGAGTATCTGATGTCGAGTAACAGTATAATAATCATGTTAAGTCCCCATAAAAGTGATAATCATGAATATGCAATATAATACAGGTGTCAGGTGTAATAATATCCAGTCAGGTGTCACAACATCCAGTCAGGTGTACTAGTACCATGTGAAAGCATGTCAAGTAAGTGATAGCATGTCAATTGTCAAGTGTCAAATATCAGGTATCGGTGTCAAGTACTTAATATGTCGGTGACAAGTAAGTTGAATACAGAGCCACAATATTATATGTCAGACAATTATTCTGTTATGTAACATGATACAGGAGACAATATAGTTAAGCATTTCAAACTCTTCACAACCATATTTATAACAACAATAGATTAATCTATTAATTAGCTATGTGAAGCCGAGCGAAGCGGGAGCGTATCTAGGCATATCCAATGCAAGTATAATACCAGTTCAATGAATTATAATAACAGCAAACAGGTATTCATATAACATGTTAATATTAGAAAATCACTCGCATATTATATGTTAACTCGCATAACGATGCATCATGTATTAAAAGCCATAATAGCCTCCCTAAAAAAGGAACTCGTCTAAACGATCAGAAAATGCCGTAAAATCCCATAATATCATAAACACGTGCACATCACTAATCCATATTAAAATATATAATTATATGTTTTTAGAAAGAGAATAAGAGAGGATAAAGAGGAGAGAGAAAATTAGAGTGAGAGAGAGGTGTTGGGGAGAGAGAGTTGTAGGAAAGTGAGAGAGAGAGAAAGAGTTCTTGCTAGAAATAGTAGAGGGGGTGAGAGAGAGTTTGATGGAAAAGAAGGGGGTAAAAGTGAAAAGAAGGAAAAAAAGAAAGAAGAAAAGAAAGGAAGAAAGAAAGAAGTGAAGAAAGAAAAAGGGGAGTGGGTGGCCAGCGGCTCTGTCGGTCGCCAGCGGCCAGGTTGGCGGTGGCGCGGCCGGAGGGGCGACCGACGAGGAGGGGCAGCCGACAGCGCCCCTTGGGTGGAGGAGAGAGGGGGGAGGGGAGTTGTTATTGGTGTTATTATTGATGGTTTTGTAGGTGTTAATGATGAAGGCGGTGGTGGTTGAAGGTGATGAAGATGTGGTGGTGTTGGGAGTTGGAGGAGGAGAAGGAGATGGTGTTTGGATAGTGGGAATGGAGAAATTAGGGGATTTGATGGTGAGTTTTGGAGAAGAAGGAAGGTAATGATGATGAGTTTTTGGGAAAATTGGAGAAGGAGGAGTGGAAATTGAAAAACAAGGGAAGTGGAGAATAGGAGAGGGGGACTTGGGGGGAGGCGACACTGGCTAGGGGGCGGCGGCACTGGGGGTGGTGATGGTGGAGGTGGCGGTCAAGGGGAGAAGGGAGTGGAGTTGGTGGGAGAGATGATGAAGGAGATGGAGAAATGAGGAGGAGGAAAGAAGAAATAAAAAGGAAAGAAAGAAAGAGAGGGGGAGAGGGAGAATATGGTGGAGGTATGGGTAGTGGGGTACTGCTGTCGGCAGAGTATGAAGGTACGGCAGCAGGTGGAGAAGAAAGAAAGGAAAAAGAAAAAGAAAAAGAAAAGGAAGAGAAGAAAATAATATTTAATGCGGGTAAAAATTGACTGTCTCAGAACCGCTCCGAAAAATTCTCAAAATAAAAAAATATTATTTTAAGATGCCTAGAGAAATCAAATTCGAGAACTTCAATCTGGTTTTCAAATTAAAAATCCTAAAATCTTCCAATAAAACTAGTCGACACCAAACTGGTCGCAATTCAATAAATTCAGAAAAATCTCAAAAAATGCATTTCGATAGAAAATAAGATTTTAAGAAGTAATGTGAAAGCTGTTTCTAAAAATTCAATTCTATTTGAAAACTAAAATTCGGGAATTGATCAACGACAACGATCACACCGGTTTTGAAGATTTTGCAGAATAATTATGAAAAATTTCAAAAAATCATGATAAATCTAAATATTGAAAAATAATGTTTGAAACTAAAATTAGTCAAATCTCACTACCAAAAAAAAAATCAAATTGAGTAATACACTAAGATCGGGTCCCTGATTCAGATTGGGGCTGACTCCGAGTTCACGAATCCGGATCCAATACAAAACAATCACACAAATAATCATAAAACAAAAACAAATATAAAAATTAAACTAAAAAAATATACTAAAAAATCAGAATTCGTATCTAAGTATGTATTTCGGGAGCGGGGTGTTACATTCCATCCACCTTACAAAAATTTGTTCTCGAAATTCGATAAGGGAAAGATGAACACAGAAGGGATAGGAACGAGGATTATACCACTCAAGATATGAATAACTGAGGGTTGTTCTCACAAATCGACTGGACGATAAACTCGAGAGTTAGACATTACTGATCTTCCTGCCTTATATATCCTCTGACGGTGCCATAATAATGCTGACCTGATGTCTGCTGATAAAAGAATTCTGCCAGAACTTTAGAAGACTGACCTATTCTGAATAATATGAAGTGGGTTGGCTTGGTGAGGTAATCAATAATAATTCTTTCAGACTGCGAAACAAAGCTGATGAAATCCCTAGAAATCCATAGTACTGAAATCTATAATATAATATAAAACCTTGTATGGCATGAAGCTGTCCTTGACGAAGAGTTTGTAGTAGAATTACTGATGTGCATATATATTAATTCTCTGAGAATAGACCACAATACTGAAGATAAGGAAAACTCTGATAATACTGAGCATAAATAAGAAGACCGATAATCAAGGATTTCTGAATACTGGGCGTTGTATTCTCTGAAAGACATAGCCAAGAATATAGAATAACCATGGAGAATTCTGAATACTGACTTCTGAATGATAACCCGACTGTAGATTAAATATGTAGAAGATATCTGGGCTCTGCAAGATTGGCCGAGTGGATCGTTCATAAGGATTATGACAATAGCTCAGATATAACGAGAAAACCCGGTTCATTAGATCCATGAAAACACGTTAGGCGGAAGAAATCCGAGGAACGAGCTAGAGTGCTAAGCACTAAAGGGACTAGCCACGGACGAAGCTGAGCCTAGGTAAGGTCATCACGTAACACAGCTCAGGCGTTAAGTATTAGGGTGCGCGGAGCTAAAGCATTGCGAGGCTCGCACTTGGCGGAGTTCACGCGGCGAAACCAGCGCGTAACACAATACTAAATGCTAAGCACTAGGGTGCAGCGAAGCCCACACCTGGTTAGGTCCACGGGGGACTAGAACACGACCCTCACTTGGCGAGGCTAGCGGGGCCGTGGTACACCAAATCTATAAAGACTGCTAGGAGTTGGTGGCTCTAAGAACATGATCAAGAATTCATAATAACCGAACGAGTCTCGAATGTTGTCTTCTGAATAATAACCTTAATGCAGATCAGTTCTGAGAATACCTGAGTTTCATGAACATGATAGAAGAAATCATGATCGCTACTAGAATAATAAAAATAGAAAATACCATCACTCTGTCTGGTAAAAGTTCTGAATCTGGAATATTGTTTCATACTGATGCTTCTTATGTAATGGTACAGTCTATCTGATTATATAAGTGATGACCACTCCACTTGCTGTACTGATTCCCCGTGATGTGTCCGTACATACAAGAACAGAATACGAGGCCGAAGAACCATTCAATATAAGATAATGCGATGTACCAGAGTCAAAGAATGTCAGAATAGAATGAGAGCAAACCACATCTGTCTTGCCGCTGCCCTACAGTCTATCCATATCTTAAGTTGGTATAAAGATGACGGGAACTGAAAATGGAAAGGGATGGAAGAGATTCAAGAATCAAGGGAAGGATGGTCAAAAGGGAATAGATAACTTTGTACTTGTAGTTGGATTGTATAATCATGACTCATGCGTTCCAGTTACAAATTTCTTTACTATTAATTTGCCGACTGGTTGGACTAAACATGTGAGAGCTTAGGCTCTGATACTACCCTGTAATGCCTCGATCCCACGGGTACGGAGACGTTACTGCGACGTATATAAGCAGGATGAAAATACCCTCACATATATACGCTAAGCATCATTACATGCAAGAATCAGAGTACAAAGCACAGTGATAATATACATTCCAGCAATAATAACACAAGTACACAGTTATCACAGGGCAAGATATAATATCTCAAGAATATAAAATTACCAAGAAGCGCAAAATCAGGATGTACAATATAAAAGAACGGGAAAGTACTCATGAGTAGCAAGATAAGAATCTCGCGAACCGATCAAGGGGAGGCTGGAAGAAAGAGGGTCCAGACAGGCATCCGATAATCTACACTTTCACTGCGCACTCTGATCAGATACAGTAAGGCCACCATATTTCAGACTCTAGGATCAGGATCCAGGGTTGTCAGAAAGCAACCTAGCAATTACGTAAGCTAAAGCCAGTTGGCGTGCTCAGGCAGTCACACGTGTACATGATCAAGTGATGTGGTTCAGGTATACGAGTACAGGTAATGACCAGTAATAAAATGAAAATCAGAGAATTAATACGAAAACCCAGAAATAAGCAAGTCAAGTGATTTAACACAATAGCACAAGTATCAAGTATAAGTGGTGAGCAGGATAATGTATTGTATCACAGGTCTCTCAAGTATAAATCAAGTATGTCGCTAGTCGGATGTCAGTAGCATATTATTATTAATTATTAAGTCTCGTCTGATTTGTATATTTCGGTATGTGTCCCATTCCACATATCTCAGTATACAGACCGGAGAGTAAGTTATTGGAAACTGATGGAGATCGACGAACCATTCTTAGAATGGGTCCCGTACATGCCCAGGACAACGGTCAACAAGTATCCGGTACTGAGCCAGAACGTACCGCTAGGTACCGAGACTTATTGTACGCCCGAATGAAATAGGATGTCACCGCTCCCACAGGAATAGGCCCAGAGGCTTATGGCACACTCAGAAAGAAGGGGAGTAGGAGTGCCAGTACACCCACGGATACACTTGGTGGCCTCCAAGTGAATCCTAAAAGTGAGGCTGCGCGACACTTAAGACCATCATAAACATGGAGACTATATCGGTACTCATCAGTTTTTCTCATTCTAGTATAAGTTGTCTAATTATTACAATTGTCCGGTGATAATGTCCACAGTGTGTTCACAATTTTCTAATATACATGATTATCCAATTATAGGGATCAACAGGAGTATAATCTCAAGAGTCTCCTTGTTATACAGGGGTTCATGAATACAGGAGTTCAGGAGTATAGAAGTTTAGGAGTACCAGATGTCTAGTAACTGTATAATAATCATGTCAAGTCCCCGTATAAGTGATAATCATGGATATGTAATATAATACATGTGTCAGGTATAATAGTATCCAGTCAGGTGTTACAACATCAGGTTTAGTGTACTTGTACCATGTGAAAGCATGTCAAGTAAGTGATAGCATATCAATTGTCAAGTATCAAATATCAGGTGTCAGGTATCAGGTGTTAAGTATTTAATATGTAGGTGTCAAGTAAGTTGAATACAGAGCCACAATATTATATGTCAGGCAATCATCCAGTTATATGACCTGATACAGGAGACAATATAGTTGAGCATTTCAAACTCTTCACAACCATATTTATAACAACAATAGATTAATCTTTTAATTAGCTATGCGAAGCCGAGTGAAGCGGGAGCGTATCTAGGCATATCCAATGCAAGTATAATACCAATTTAATGAATTATAATAACGCCCAACAAGTATTCATATAACATGTTAATATTAGAAAATCACTTGCATATTATATGTTAACTCGCATAACGATGCATCATGTATTAAAAGCCATAATAGCGTCCCCAGAAAAGGTACTCGCCTAGACTGTTGGAAAACTCTGTAAAATCTTAGAACACCAGAAACACGTGCACTTCACCAATCCATGTTAAAATATATAATTATAATTTTTTTAGAAAGAGAATAAGAGATGATAGAGAGGAGAGAGAAAATTAGAGTGAGAGAGAGGTGTTGGGGGGAGAGAGTTATAGGAAAGTGAGAGAGAGAGAGAAAGAGTTCTTTGCCGGAAATAGTAGAGGGGGTGAGAAAGAGTTTGATGGAAAAGAATGGGATAAAAGAGGAACGAAGGAAAAAGAAAGAAAGAAGAAAAGAAAGAAAGGAAGGAAGAAGAAGTGAAGAAAAAAGAGAAGGGGGAGGTGGGTGGCCGGCGGCGCTGGCCGTCGCCGGCGGCCAGGGCGACAGCGGCGCGGCCAGAGGGGCAGCCGACGAGGAGGGGTGGCGGCGACGTCCCTTGGGTGGAGGAGAGAGAGGGGGAGGGTAGTTGTTATTGGTGTTATTATTGATGTTGTTGTAGGTGTTAATGGTGAAGGTGGTGGGGTTAAAGGTGTTGAAGATGTGGTGGTGTTAGGAGTTGGAGGAGAATGAGGAGATGGTGTTTGGATATTGGGAGTAGAGAAATTAGGGATTTGATGGTGACTGGAGAAGAAGGTAATGGTGATGGGTTTTTGGGGAAATTAGAGGAGGAGGAGGAGTGAAAATTGAAAATGAGGGAAGTGAAAAAAGGAGAGGAGGCCTTGGGGGAGGCAGCCCCGACTAGGGAGGCGGCAGTAGGGGTGGTGATGGTGGAGCCGACAGTCAAGGGGAGAAAGAGGAGAGGAGTTGGTGGGAGAGATGAAGAAGAAGATTGAGAAATGAGGAGGAAAGAAAGAAAAAAAAGGAAAGAAGAGAGAGAGGGAGAGGGAGAATATGGTGGAGGAATGGATAGTGGGGTGCGTCTATCAGCAGAATATGGGGGGTACAGGAGCAGGTGGAGAAGAAAGAAAGGGAAAAGAAAAAGAAGAGAAGAAAATAATATTATTTAATGCGGGTAAAAATTGACTGTTTCAGAACCGTTCCAAAAAAATCTCAAAACTATAAAATATTATTTTAAGATGTCTGGTGAAATTAGATTCAAGAAATTCAATCTGATTTTTAAATTAAAAATCTTAGAATTTTCTGGCAATACTAGTCGACTCCAAAACTGGTCGAAATTCGATAAATTCAGAAAAATCTCAAAAAATGTATTTAGATAGAAAATAAGATTTTAAGAAGTAATATGGAAGCTATTTCTATATATTTAACTCTATTTGAAAACTAAAAATCAGGAATAGGTCAGCGACACCGTTCGACACCGGTTTTGAAGATTTTGCAGATTGTTTCTGAAAAATTTCAGAAAATCGTGAAAAATTTAAAATATTGGAAAATGATATTTAAAACTGAAACTGATCAAATTTGACTATCAAAAAAGTCAAATCAAACAATACACTAGGACCGGGTCCCCGGTTCAGACTAGGGTTGACTCCGAGTCCACGAATCCGGATCCAATACAAAACAATCGTATACATAATCATAAAATAAAAATAAATACAAATACTAAATTAAAAAATTATAATAGAAAAATCAGAATATGTATCTAAGTGCGTATTCTGGGAGCAGGGTGTTACAGTTCTGGACCCCAACGGCTATATTTTCAGACCCTATAAATATTGTCCTTTGAGGCCAGTTTTTACTAAGATTTTCAAGTGCAATTTTTCCCACCTTCTTAAGTATTTTTAACAAAGTTTTCAAAAGAGTTTTTGTGCTAAAATTCTCTATATTTGTTTTCAATGTTTTGGAAAAAATCAAAGAAATACAAGTTTTGGGAATTCTATTTTGTTCTTCATTTTCATATTTATCTAGAAGTTTTTTTTTCAAGTGTTTTCTTTGTGTTTTCTTTTCCAAAAGGTTTGTGCACTCACATACTTTTGCTTTTCAATTCAAATCTATCCTCTAGGATCTTGTATTATGAGAGGCTTTGTTTGTGATCTCTTTAGATCACTAAGAGAGTTTATGATCATTGGATCACAAGTTGTAAACTTTTTTCTTTCCTTTGGCTTTGTGCCTTCCCACTTGTGTAGAGAGATGGAGTTGTGTACTCCAGTGTTGAGTTGTAATTCCTCAGTGGAGGTCCCTATGTGGTAGATCCTATAGTGGATAGTTGAAATCCTTCTGTGTGAAGGCGGGGACGTAGAACAGTGGCTCGAACCTTGAAACATATCCCAATGTTTACGTTTGATCTTCAATCTCTCAACACTATCTCTCTTATATCTTGTATTAATTTATATTGTTCATATTCATATGCTAGATATAATTTGTGTGCCCACACTTGTGTTCAACCAAGAGAGCTTATAAAACACCTCAACTCTTAATCTAGAGGAGTAGTTTCAGAGCCTTTCACGGAGAATTTGAACTCATTCTTGGTTACACATAGTGTATGAGCAATTAAGTTTTTAATTCCACATTATTTGTCCTAAATTAGCTTGTACACCTATTTACTCTCCCTCTATGTGTATTTTCAATTGGTATCAGAGCTAGCGCTCCTGATATTCGGTTTAACTACGTAGAAGTGAGATCCTTATTACTAATCTAGATTTCTCTTTGCACACATATTAGTTTGTACTCATAGATTATCTTGTCACTCTTATGTATGATGTTTTCAACACTGACATGTGAAAATTCAAAATGAGTTCATACCTCAAACCCTAGGTTTGCATGTTTACCTTTCCACTACCAAGAAATCATATATTGGTAATGACAAGCATATAGAGGCTAATGCACAAGCATTGATTGCACTCAGACAATCACTAAGCAAAAAACATCTTTCTATTATTCTCATTGTGATTCCGCTTTTACAATGTGAAACACATTGACTTCTCTCAAGGAACAAATGACAAATATTTTGGAGAAGAAATCTAGTGGGGATGAGTCCGATGAAGCTTGCTATATGGTCCAAGGGAATGACTTCCTTGAGGTAAACTCGGACACTCAACAAGATGATAGTGCTTGTTCTTCATGTGATAAAAATACTATGGATGCACATGCTTTAAATGAAGAACTTTCTATGTTTTGTGAAAACTTGCTATCAAAGTAAAAAGCTTTGAAAAACAAGAGTTTTGAACTAAAAAAAGAAAATAAAAACTTGTTTCTAAAACTTAATGTGATTTTGCAAGAGCAGGTTAAAATTTCAAGTGAAAGAGATTCCTTGAAAACCCAACTTGACCTTACTTTAAAAGAAAATGAAATCTTGAAAAATAAAATAATTTAATGATGTTTTGAAGAAAAATGAGGCGTTGTCTTCAAAACTTGTTTTTGTTGTAAAAAAATGATTCTTTGAAAAATAAAATTGTTTTGATTTCAAAAGAATTAGATTTTGTTTCAAAGGAAAATGTTTCTTTGAAAAATGATTTTGATGCTCATATTTGTCATGTTTCTATTGCTTTCTCCTCTATTGATAAACATGTTGCTTGCTCCACAAGTATTGATAATGATAATTATGATTTGAAGAAGAGTGTTGATTGTTTGGGCTCCACTTTGAATCAATTTGCTATGGATCACAAGGAATTGGAATCCATGTTTCATAAGAAACATGCACCACAATTCATGCACACCATTCACGGCATACACATGCTCATCATGCTCACATACATGATTTTATGTTTGCTCATATGTACACTTGTATACATTGTGGACGTATGGGTCACCTTACAAAATTTTGTTATGATAGGATAAATATTTCAATTTCGCAAATAAGTTTATTTGGGTTAGGAAAGGTGCTAATCCCCATGGACCCAAGAAAGTATGGGTACCAAGATCCACCCTTATTGTATTTGATGTAGGTGTGGGCTCTCACAAGACGTGAGAGTTTCGATGCCTTGATGGTGGATGTGTTTCGAACTCAAAGATCATATTTATGGATAGGTGAGAGAACCACCATGGTTTGGAGATCTAGAGATTGGTCCATTCGATTTGGTAACTATCTCTAACTGCTTATTTTAGTTTACATACTTTCATATTAATGATTTTAGCATGTCATATTTTCAATGTTTATTATATTAAATGCAATATTTATTAGACATGTGATGTACATAGATAGTCTTTGAGATACATATTTTTGTGTTCTCACTAATTGTACAAGTACAAACAGAAGTGTTAATAAAACTTACATCTAAACATGTAATCAAACATGAAGCACAAAATATAAACATCTATGATCATTAGGCTAAATGCACGTGCTTTAAACTAGGATATACATAGTAGTTAAACAATATTGAGAACACAAAAATATGAATTCATATGATTATCATCTATTTGTGCTTTATTACTCATTTGTACTCATTAGATGTACTTGTATGACCTAGTTTTGATGATTCTTGTATCTTTGCTTGTTTTCCCCATTTTTGTACATATTTTTTAGCTTCATTTATATATTAATTTTACTCAAAACTATAGCTATACATGTCTATTCTAGAGCCATTTGCCTTCATGCAATATTCTTTTGTGAACTCGTTATATTTGGGATATGTATATATACTTTTAGTTTTGACAAAACATACATATACTTTGAAGCTTGTTTAGTTTTTGATGAAAATTAATTTTTTTATTAATTTCATGTTTTTGATAAAAAACTTTCATTGAGCTTCATTATTTCATTTCCATGTATATGTTTCTTGCATGACTCATGTACATTCGATATATTTTGTTTACTCATGGTTTTGATTCATGAGCCTATATGACCTTTATAGATTTTTGAGTGTCGATTCTCGTGTAATTTCATATTTCATGAATAAATATTTGTTTCATTCCTTACTTGAAGGATTTTGTACTAGTTTTTAAAATTTTCTTAAAATTAGTTTATTATTCTTCAATTTAGTAGTGATTTTCAATCTATGCTAAAATATTTTCAAATCTTATTTTTGAAAACCCCTACCATCCAAGGACGGTTGGATGGGCGACCATGCCTTGTATGCTTTTGAATGTATATCTTTCAAATATGTGCATAAATAGGGTTGTAGGTATGAGTTTATACATGATCTTAATGAAAATTTATTTTTATATACTCATATTTGTTTTCTATATGTATGAATCTAAATTTTAATTGATATTATATTGCTCTAATCATATATACATATAGATGTTTTTCTTGTGCTTATTATACAATGTTCATCCATTTTAAAGCACAAATTGATTTTATGCTAAATTTCATGTTCTTAATGATAATTGGTATCTTTACAAGCTTATGCGTAGATTTATTAGTATTTCATAGAGAGGGAGAAAAATTCTTATTTTATCTTTCAATTGATTTCAATTTCAATTTGTATCTTACTCCCAATCTTTATGGTGAAAAATATCTTGTTTTGAAAAATGCTAATATTTTCAATATTGGTATCAATAACCTTTAATTAGTATTATTCTCAAATTGGTACCTTTTATTGCAAAATAGTTTTAGTGTTTACCTAAAATTTTTTTTGATTTTTACTTTCAATTGTATCATGTCCTTCTATTGGTATCAATTGGTAAAAAGATTATTTTATTTTAATTTTGATAAAAAGATGGTTTCACTTTCAATTATTTTATTTTAATTGATTGTTTTTATTGATATCAAAATTTTGTTCAAAATATGTTTATTGGTATTGTTTGTTTGTCTTCACCCCTTTGTTGATGAGTGACAAAAAGGGGGAGAAGAATTTGGGATTATATATCCATATTTGATTAATTGTTTATGCATATGTGTGTGTGTGTGTGTGTGTGTGTGTATGTTTGTGTTGGTATCTTGAGCTTATATTGCATATCTTTATTGTTTTATTCATATGCATGAGTTAAGGGGGAGCATCTATGAAGCCTATCCTTAACTAATGCATATATAACCTCATAAGTTTTGTCATCATCAAAAAGGGGGAGATTGTTGGCCCAGAAGCCCTTTATCTTAGTTTTGATGATGACTAACTTATGAAGATTAGTTTGCTAATGATCTTGTGTTTAATAAGTTTTAGATATTGATCAAGATCTTAATTGGTTATTAGCTTCAACAAAGAATTTAAAGCCAGTTTTGAAGCTAGCACATGTGGATTCAAGAGCTCGCGCGTCTAGATCGCATCTAGTACTTGGATGGAGTCAAGTTCTTTGGATCAAGTCGTCTTGGAGAAGAAGATCTACAAGAAGACTTTGTTCTACCTTTGTTTTAGCTTTGTAGATTTTGTGTAAAGATGATATGCTCAAATACACACACATAAGTTTAATAGTTTTGGTTTCAGTTTAACCGATTTTAGATTTTCAAGAATATATATATATATATATATATATATATATATATATATATATATATATATATATATATATATATATATGACTTTCATGAATAGATAGAATCAAAAACAAGTTTTATATGGTTTATATGTATATTGGATTTCATCCATATATTGATAGTTCATATTGTCTAAAAACTTATTTTGATGATTCTAGTTCATGATTTTAAGTTTTATTTTTATCAAAACTTAGTTTTGAATTTAATGTCAAAAACATAGATATATCTTTTATATGTGTATTGGATTCTATCCATACACACTATGCTTATATTTAAATATCATGTTTTTGTATTTATACAAGTTTTGGAGATAACGAATTTTTATTCCAAAATTCAAGTTTTGAAAAATACGATTTTCGGTTTAAAGCTTAATTTTCATACCTTAAAAATAGTTCAAATAGTTTGTAATATGTGTTGATTCTTAGTCACACATATTTATACTTCAAATACTTATAAGAACCTATTTTTGTGGATTTTATGTGATTTTATGAGATTTTATAGGTAATTAAAAGACCAAATATTTCAACTTATAAACCCTGGCTGAGGGCTGCTAACGGTCAACCGACGTGCATAGAAGTGCACAGGCTTTAGCGGTCGACCATGCAGTCGACCGTTTCAGAGAGTTTTCTCTCTGAATTTGGCCCCGGTCGATCGGACGGTCGACTGACCAGAGAGTTAGCTCTCTGGTTCTGGCCTCGGTCGACCGGGCTGTCAACCGTTAGGCAAGTTTGCCTGGGGCGGTCGACTGGTAACTCCAACGGTCAGAATTCTGACGTTGGCCGGTCGATATGGCGGTCGACCGACAGGTCATTTTGATCTGTTCTGGACCCCGACGACTATATATTCAGACCCTATATATATGGTTCCTTTGAGGTCAGTTTTTACTAAGATTTCAAGTGCAATTTTTCTCACCTTCTCAAGTATATTTAACAAAGTTCTCAAAAGAGTTTTTGTGCTAAAATTCTCTATCATTATTTGTTTTCAAAGTTTTATAAAAATCAAAGAAATACAAGTTTCGAAAATTTTATGTTGTTCTTCTTTTTCATATTTATCAAGAAATTTTTTTCAAGTATTTTCTTTGTGTTTTCTTTTTCAAAAGCTTTGTGCACTCACATACTTGAGTTTTTCAATTCAAATCTATCCTCTATGATCTTGTATTGCAAGAGGCTTTGTTTGTGATCTCTTTAGATCACTAATAGAGTTTGTGATCATTGGATCACCAAGTTGTATATCTTTTTCTTTGTTTTGTCTTTGTGTCTTCCCTCTTGTGTAGAGGTTATTGTGTGAAGAGAAGGAGTTGTGTACTCCGGTGTTGAGTTGTAATTCCTCAGTGGAGGTCCCTGTGGATAGAAGAAATCCTTCTGTGTGAAGGCGGGGACGTAGAGCAGTAACTCGAACCTCGAAACATATCCCTGTGTTTTCATTTGATCTTCATCTCGCAATTCTATCTCTCTTATATCTTGTATTTCTTTACATTGTTCATATTCGTATGCTAGATATAGTTTGTGTGCCCACACTTGTGTTTAACCAAGATAGCTTATAAAGCACCTCAACTCTTAATCTAGAGGAGTAGTTCTAGAGCCCTTCACAGAGAATTCGGACTCACTCTTGGGTGCACATAGTGTGTTAGCAATTAAGTTTTTAATTCTGCATCATTTATCTTAGATTAGCTTGTACACCTATTCACCCCCCTCTCTCTAGGTGTACTTTCATGCATGCCAGAGGAGGGGGCAGCCATGAGGGGTTTGTGCTCGGCCAGAAGAAGAAATGATAAGAAAAAGATGGAGATGCAGGTGGATGTGGGGTGGTGATGGATGATGGCGCACGGGCAGGAGGAAAAGAAGGAAATAAGAATGGGGCTTGGTTGGGATTAGGATTAGGCTTGTTAGGATTTTGATTTAATTGATAGGATTAGCATTAGTTTGGATACTGAGTAATGTTTTGTGGGCTATTGGGTTGATGAAGTAAATATCAAAATAAAAAATGAGAGAGATGGGCTAGGCTCATATGGGTTGAACTTTGGTTTAGAAAGAAAGGAATAATAATAATAATAATAATATTATTATTATTATTATTATTATTATTATTATTATGTAATGCATACATATATTTACAAATACACTCATGTATGTATGAATTCAAATCATGAACATATATCTAATATATATGTATATACATGTATTAGTACACATAAAAAATAGGTTAATTAATAATAATCATGATAAGTAATCCATACAAATTAATAAGAATAGAAATAGAGTATTATCAGTTAGGGATGTTACATATTTTTGAGGATTCCAAGGATATATGTGTTTTCCACTCCATATTTCCTTATTAGATGGATGTTAAAATGATTCTAGAATTTATTTTTTTTTGTATCTACATGATTTTCAACTTATTAGTTACTATTTACTAAATTCGAATGGCTAGGGCATAACTTAGTATATAGTAAGTATCTCAATACACATCTTAGAAAGTATTACTACATTCGTTTTACTGTATCAATTAAATCCATAAAATTAGTTATTTTATTTTCCTTGTAGCACACAAGTGACAAATATTTCACTAATAAATTAAAGCGGCTCATAGAATGAGAAAAATAATAGAATTATCATTCTATTTTCTTGCTTGCTCACTATCATCCTACCATCGCCGCCAAAAGGTTCATCAATATCAGTTAAATTTCCATTATGAAAAAACAAGAAGAGGAATTTTGTAGAGAGTTGTTATATTGCACAAGAAAGAATCAAGCAGTCCCGAAAAAATAAAAAAGATATTTTCCTTCCTCAAAATAAAATATAAGAGATACGGATGGTCTTTTTGGACTAATCTTCTGCATCCAGCAGCTGTAGAGCCATTTACCAATTCAAAGATGGATACATCACAATTGGTACCTATTCTTTGTTGGCACCAAGTTTATGCATCGTTTAGTTGATTGCTTACAAATTTAGCACAAAATTGGATTTAATAATAATAGGTTTCCCAAGCCAATAAACAGATGATTTGTAATGAAAAGCCAATGAACAGATAAACAATGTACCAGATGTAATATCATTTCCTAATAAATAAATTATATGTACTTTTTGAGAATATAATTTATACATATAGTGAATTTTCTGGTGATGCAGGAAGGCAGAGCCAAAGACCCAGGCTCAATACGGCTTCAAATGAAAGCCTCAGTTGCCACCTGGTCAACCGAGAAAAGGAACTGAAGGCGTCAGTCGACCGCCCTGTCACCGCCCTGCCGACTGACTGACAAACAAAGAACAAACAGAGAGCAGGTCAAATTGTCGGTCAACCGATCAAACCCACTTTTGGCCTGCGGTCGACCGCCTGGTTGACCAAGACGAGAATTAGCTAGATTCTGAGTTAATTTAGGATTTTTTTTTTTGTTTTCCAAATTAGGCTCTAATTAATTTTGTATTTCTTTAATTCGAATTTAGATTACCGAGATAGATTATGACTCTTTTAACTTTTATTTTCTTTTAGGGATAGACTCTAGTTTCCTAGTAGGAGTAATACTTTTGTAAGTCTATATAAAGTCTCTTGTATTTTTTATTTTAGAACAATTTTTTATCCAACTTTTATCAATAAATTTTTGAATTTTTCCTCATATTTGCTCGTGGATTCGAGTTGTTCTCTTGGCTCGTGGATTTAGGTTGTTCTTACTCGTAGATTCGAGTAGTTATCAATATATGGAGATCTCTTCAGGATTCTTTAACGCTAGAATGAGATCTAACCTACGTTATTCGTCTTCTACACTTTTCCGTCTGCGTCAAGTGGTTTCAGAGCTATGTCTACTTTTCAACGATGGAAGGAGACGACGATGGATTGTAAGGCATTTTCTCAAGGATGAGCACTGCTGCAAGGAGGCGCAACACCTTTAAAAGGATGTCTCTCCGAATTAATGATCGAAGTCTAGTCGATAATACGTATCAAAGTTGACATGATCATTAATCTTATCAACCACCACCACATCGACCACCACCAAGGTATCATTTACAACATCCTCAATTTATTGAATTTTTCTACGAGGAGAAATCACCCATCTATCAGTACAATGATCATGAAAAAGATAGGATGTCTTATGGAAGGCGTAAGAATTCGCTAATCCTAACCCTCATAGGAGATGTAGGTTTTCTAACCCAAATAGGTGGAACATGTTTTCTAATTCTATTTGTGACCAAGGCGGAGGATATTCAAATCTTGACGAGTTTTTTAATTCTAATCCTTCTTTTGATGGGAATCATGATATTGAGTCAATTTTGCTTTGGATCCAGGAAGTTGATAAATTATTTGACATGTAGTATATTCCCATGGAAGGTCATGTTGAGTTTGTGGCTCATAAACTTAAAAAGAAGGATAACGACATGGTGAAATTGATTTCAAAACATGCGTATGTACCAAGACAAGCCACTTATAAGGACGTGGAGACGAATGAAAAGACTTCTACAAGCCCGGAGTCTTACTTTGGAGAAAGAAGAGATGAAGAATCGACTTTGATTTTACATGAAAATTTATCAGTCAAATGAGACTACAAAGCTACATCAGCAATTACCAGTTGAAGAGCAGTTAACCAAGAGTGATTCATCAAACCTTCAAGAAACTATCAGCCAAATACAATCTCTCAATGAAGTCATGAAGCCTATGCCACCTATCCCTACTTCAAAGAAAGAGAAGCCACAACTCATGCCCATACGCAATCAAGGTGAATTCTTCGTGGAGTCAAAAAAGTAGACCAAGACATTGCTTTAAAAGAAGTTCCTACAACCAATGAAATTCCCGAGGAGGTCGACACATCACTGGAAGAGATCTCCAGGTAAAGGTAACTACTCGAATTCACGAGCAAGAATGACTCGAATCCACAAGGAAGTACGAGGAAAAAACTCAAAAATTTATTGATAAAAGTTGGATAAAGATTATTCTAAAATAAAGAATACAGGGGTATTTATATAGACTTACAAAAGTACTACTCCTACTAAAAACTAGAGGCTACTCTTAAAAGAAAATAAAAGAGTCTTAATCTATCTAGGTAATCTAAATTCGAATTAAAAAAATACAAAATCAATTAGCCTAATTTGAAAACAAAAAAACAAAATCCTAAATTAACTCAGAATCTAGCTAATTTTCATATGGCAGTCGACCGTTGGCCAAAAGTGGTTTTGGTCGGTCGACAGGGCGATCGATCGACGCCTTCAGCTTCTTTTCTTGGTTGACCGAGCGATTGACCGAGACTTGCATCTGAACCCATGTTGAGCTTGGGTCTTTGGCTCTGCCTTCCTGCATCAGTCCCTCTCTCTTCAAAAAAAAAATTTGCCCTCGAGTTTCAATCAGAAAATGTTAAATGATGTCATCTGAAGCAGACTTGTTAAGAAATAATCTTCGAAATCATGAGGAATAATCTGAAGGGGGTGAATACGTATAATGCTAATCAAATGCGGAATAACAACAATCTATGATAAATGATGCAAACCGGTCACTTCAAACAAGAAGTGAAGCCACATTTCCCGTGAAGGACTCTAGAACTTCTCCTCTAATGTTCCTCTAAACTTTGAGTTAAGATGCTCAATTACCTTCTTATTGAGATGAGTAAAGATCGATAAATAAGAATGATTAAGGTAATGCCATGATGAATGTAATGCAAGTAATAAATAAAGTGTGCAAGTAAAGTAACAACACAAGTGTAAGAAATGTAAGGACATAGAGATCAAAAGACAAGCAATCGCAAACATAAAGAATTTGTTTCGAGGTTCGAGCCACCGTTCTACGTCCCCACCCTCATCACCATGAAGGATTTCACTATCCACAATAGGGTCTTCCATAAAGGGACCTTATAATAAGAAATTACAATGGTATACGCTAGACCGGAGTACACAACTCCAACACTCAATTCTCTACATAAGAGGTAGCACAAAGCTAATGAGATTTATAAAGCTCTTGGTGACCACTAGATCACAAACACTCTCTTCTTTACAACTTCCTATAGAGTAGATATAAATTGAAACTCAAAGAGTTTGTGAGAGTAAAATTCAGTTGAAAGAATTTAACAGCTGAAAAACCAATTGAAAGAGGTTTAGAAATGATAGCACTTAAAAACTAAGAACTTAAAAACTTTTCTCCTTAGAGCAAACTTGATTTTCAATGTATTCTCAAAAATCTAATATTCTAAATCCAATCCCATTGACCCATATATATAGGCAATAGATGAACACTATTAGTTTAGCTCACCAGGTCATAACGGGTGTGATTTGACCTAAAGAAAGAAAAATTCCCGTTGGAAAAGTCAGAAGAAAAGACAGATTTTAAAACTAACTGTTATCGGCTTTTGACAAAACTTTGATCGACTGGCCGGTCAACCGACAGTTTATTTCTGAACTAGCCGTTATTGCTCGGTCAACCGCCCAGTCGACCGGCCCCCAACAGTATCTTGGGTTGAGCCAGTCAGTCGATTTGTCGGTCGACCGCTAGGGTTAGCAGTCAACTGGTCGGTTGACTAACAAACGTGCACAGTATGCGCAACCCCAGGCAGCGGATCGATCAACCGATCGGTCGACTGACTTGGCCTATAATAGGCTACGGTCGACCGGTAGGTCTACTGACCTTGGCCAAAAGACATTTTCAGGACTGTTTTTTTAAATAGCAAACTATTATTGAAATATTTTGTATTGGTTTTAAAGAGAATAGCAATGTATAGAAAATGAAATACATTTTCTAAACAAGATATAAAAATTTGGAAAATTGAAAACATGTATCAAGTACCTAACATGCAAAACACCGATACGGGAAAACTTGTATTTTGAAAACTTGTATTTTTGTGTGTGTGTCTGTGACTTCTTGAGCATCAAATATATATTCTATACTTTAAACATACAATTTTCTTACAAAGCTTGATATGTCTACAAGAGTCTTCAAGTGGGCTTCTCCAATAGCGATGTCAAGTGTGTTTGAGCATCAATCCCTTCTTGAATAGTCTTGAACCTTTATATACCTTTCTTTTGAGGAAAAAACTTCTTGAATCCTCTTGAATCCTGAAACACACTTAAACACTTGAACTTGATTAGTACTAAATAACCACATACGTTTTGTTATCATCAAAACAAGAAACTGGTGATTGTAACCTTGGGCTAACAATCTCCCCCTTTTTTATGATGACAAAACATATGAGTTACTTAAAATAAATGATAGAAAAGAGAGCTTGAAAAAGCTCCCCCTCAAGTTATGCTATCTATCAAGTAAAAAATCATTATTACTACAAATTGATCTGTCAATGTAAGCAAGTCACATAAATGCATATATGAAGAATATATCAATTTAGAATAATATGCATAAATAATCGACCATCCTTCCATGCCTCCTTCCACCAAAACATTATGGAATGAATGAAAATAATGAATCATGAAATTGCATATAAGCATGGTAATAAAAATGGATATAAATAAAGTTCATGATATACCAAACATGAAACTCAAAAACTCAACTATCAAATATCAAAATCATATCATAACTCTGAAAAACACCTAGAGGGGGGTGAATAGGTGTAAGTGCTAATCTAGAAACTAAATGCGCTAAATGCGGAAGCTTAAATAAATATTGCAATCACACTTAATACAACCAACAAGTGTAGCCGAATTCCCCGTGAAGGGCTCTGGACTAACTCTCTTGATTCCCCTAGATATGGGTTGAGGTGCTATATGAAGCTCTTGTGGTTAAGTATAAGTGAGGCACACACACAAGCAATCCAAGTATATAATGAATAAGCAATATGAATCAATGCAAGGACAACACAAGCAAATAGATATGAATGATATGAATGATGCTTTGCACAAATAAAAGAGAGAGGGTTTAAAGGCGATGGATCAAACGCAAACACAAAGATATGTTTCGAGGTTCGAGCCCCTAGCTCTACGTCCCCGCCTTCACCGAGAAGGATTTCTAATCCACTAAAGGAGTACCGAACTCCTCTCTCACCGTACAATGCCACCGAGGTAATACAACCAATCCACCTCTACCGAAGAGGGATAAGGCTCATAGCCAACAACCAAACTCCACCTCACAATAGAGGGAGCAAACACAAATCTCAACCTCTACCAAAGAGGGAGCAAACCAATCACCCGATCAACCTCTACCAAAGAGGGATACAACAAAACAAGGGTGTTTACAACAAGTGGTTTCTTTCAACCACAAACAATCTCTCTTTTCCACAAAACAAGATCCTAATAGACTAGGATAGAAGATATAGCTCAAATGTGGAAAACTAAGTGTTTTGATCAAAGAAATTCTCCTGGGAAAACACCAAAATAGATATAGAAGTTTAGATCAAAAACTAATTCCCAAAACCCTAATTTCTTTGAAATAAACAAAACACTTAAAACAAATAAGATTGATCTTTTGGCACAAATACACTTTTGAAAACTTGTTTTAAACACTAGAGAAACACTGAAATTTTTCTTGTCAAAAGTCTTATCAAAACACCCAAAGAGTTGGGGTATTTATAGCCCAAACAGAAAACTAGCCGTTAGGCTGATCTGTCAGCCTGACAGGCTTGCGGTCGGCCGCCCGGTCGATCGCCAACGGTAAAAAATATGACCGTTGGAGCAATCCGGTCGACCGCCCGGCCGACCACCCAGATACAGAGAGCAGACTTCTCTGTCCGATCAACCGCGCGGTCGATCGTCCAGATACAGAGAGCAAGGCTCTCTGATCCGGTCGGCCGACCGGCCGACCGGCCCTGTGTCTGCCAAACGTGCACAAGGCTGTGCACGTCAGTCGACCGCAACGGTCGACTGGCCCTTGGTGCGGTCGACCGTTGCGGTCGACCGACCTGGCCTGTCAGCCACAATCTAGGTCAGAAACTGGGTCAGAAAAACAGTTAAATATATTTCTAAAAATCTTGTAAAAATCCCCAAAAATAGTTTTACCATTTTGCATTGATATATAAACATGTGATAAACATTTTAACTCAAATATCAAGCATATGAAACTATTTTTGTGTTTTAACATTTTTACCAAAAACCAAAACTTGTATTTTATCAAACTTGGATTTTCAATAAGAAATCTGATTTTTCCTAAAACTCATGAATAGGCATATCAAAATAAGTTTGTTTAAGATATGAAGCATGTATGTATATCGAACACATCTAATATACATAAAAACTATTTAAACTTGTTTTGATCTAAACTATTCATGGAAAACCAAATCCAAACATAAAACGTGTGTGTTGTGCACTTGAGCATATCAACTATTCTAAGCTTTACAAATGGATCTAAACACACTAAACTAAATTAGGATACCTAAGTCTTCTTGACGATCTTCCATCTTCAAGTAGACTCGATCCCAAACGTGATCCACCGAGTGCAAAGGTATGATCTTGATGCTCGGGCACTGGAATCACCTAGTGAAGGCTTCCAAACTCCTCTTTTTGAAGCAATCACCAACTAATATCTTGATCAATGATCTGTAACTAAAATCACAAGATTATTAGTAAACATAACTACATGAGTTAATCATCATCAAAACTAGAGAGGAAGGCCTCCGGGCCAACAATCTCCCCCTTTTTGATGATGACAAAACTCATGGAGTTATATATGCATGGATTAAAGTTAAGCTTCAAAGAAGCTCCCCCTTAACTCATGCATAAAAAATAAACATAATGAATATGCAATGAAGGCTCTTAAACATGAATGCATACATAGATATGCATAAACAATAAAAGGCTCTAGATACACAATGAAATTGTCAAAACAAAACATGCTCTAGATACCAAATAAACTTAAACTAAATTAAACTTAATATATGCAAAATATAAATATGCATATATAAAATTCAACCAAACTCAAAATCTTTCTCCCCCTTTTTGTCAATCATCAACAAAGGGGTAAACATTCAAAACAAAACAAAATCTTCTCCCCCTTTTTAATACAAAGAAACAATCATCAATAAAGGGTAAAAGCAAAACCAAAAACAATAAATTTTTCTCCCCCCCTTTTTTTTGTTCGAAACAATGAATCAATAAAAGGGTTAATAAAAATAATGTTCTCCCCCTTTTTGTCTAAAACAAAAACAAAGTCAATAAGGGGTGACTTAAAACATGATACCAATTAAAAATATATCAATGAAGTGCCTCTTGATACCAATTTAAAAAAATGAAAGCAACATCTTGATACCAATTGAAATAATTGTTCATTAAGAGCAAATGATACCAAAATGGAAATTCAATATTTTCTATCATAAAGCAAGGGATTGGAAATCAAATACCAATTGAAATACAAAAACAAATTTTCTCCCCCTTTATGAACTACCAACTAAAACAATGCGTAGGCTTGAAATGAGATATCAATTGAAAAGCAATTGAAAACTAATCAATTGAAACAAAATTGAAAACCCAAGCTTAGCACAAACACAAACATATATATGTATGAAAAATAGATACCAATGAAATTGATATTCTTGTAATTGAAAGCATACATACATACAAACATATATGAGTATACAAGAAAGGTCAAAATTGATATCAATTGAAAGAATTTCAATGATACCAATTGAAACAACAATAATGATCAAGTGTATACATCATATAACTACCACCCAACCATGTTCAAGTTAAAATGATTTTCACTATAAAGCATACATGAGCATGATCTCCCATCCAACCGCCCGTAGGTTGGTAGGGGTTTTCAAAAAAAAAAAAGATTTGAAAAAGGTATAGTATTTGAAAATCTCTACCAAAGTGAAGAATATCGCAACTAGTTAAATGGAAAACTTGTTAACTAGTACGAAATCCTTCAAGTAAGGAATAATACAAAAATATTTTTCATGAAACACATGTACATCACATGGCACTAAAACACTCAAAATCCATTAAGCTCATACATACTCATGAAAACACAATCACGAGAAACATTTTAAAAGAGGTGAGTGTGCAAGTGTTATGTGAAACATATAATCATGAAAATTGCAATTAAGTTCAATATTCCTTAAAACACGAAAACATGAAAATCATCAAACTATTTAATCTTCAAGGTATATGTATGTCCTATACAAACTAAAGTATACATACATATCCAAACACAACGAGTCCACAAAGATATATGCATGAAGGCACGTGGCTCAAAAGGATGTATATGTATAAACAATAATTTGGATAAAATGGACATATACATGAAGTTAAACATAAACACATGGAAACATGAAAAACTAAATTTCCATTAAAACAAATTTCATTTCAAGGTATATGTATGATTTATCAACAAAAAAGTATACATACATATCCCTAAACACTATTGAGTCCATATGTATAGATTTGCATGAAAAGCAATTGACTCAAGGGGTATACATGTATATCTTAAAGTTTGGCAAAATAGACATATACATGAAATGAAAACACATGATCATAAAACAAAATCAAAATGGGAATACAAGTTTAAAATGCATGGATCATCAAAACTAGACTATACTAGCACATCTAATGGGTTCAAATAAGCATTCAAGCACAAACATATATAGATTTATTTGTGGCCCACTATATGCACAAATATATACCTAGTCTTAATGAAAACTAACATCTAAACATGTAATCAACGCATTAAGCATAAAAACAAAATATGAATAAACATGAAAAACATAAACATGATTATTATGTAAATTCACATGTTATTAGAGCTATGATAAACATGATAGCTAAACAATTGGTGAGAACACTAAAATAATGATCCATATTAAACATGGGTGTCTCAAAGGGCTATACATGTATGTCAAGGATCTAATAAACATAGCATTGATATAATAATCTATAAACAATGAAACATGCTACAAACAATGAATATGAAAAGCATGTAAATAAAATGGGAGTAAAGGATTATCACCAAACCGAAGAAGCAACTCTCCTTGTCTCCAAAACATGGTGGTCTTCCCACCAAACCTCCCTTGAAAGTGATGCATCCAAATAATTTCCTTTAAGCACGGAACGCATCCACTCCAAGGTACCGCTACTCTCACGTCATGTGAGAGCCCACACCTACATCATAAACAAGAGGGGTGGTCTTTGGTACCCACACTCTATTGGGTCCATGGGGGTTAGTACCTTCTCTAACCCAAACAAAATTATTTGCTAAATTTACATCATGTATACGATCAAAACAAAATTTAACAAGGTGGCCCTTACGTCCACAATGTATACAAGTGTACACATGAGCATACAAGTGATGATGGTGTCCGTGAGGAGCATGTGTATGCCGTGGGGGGTGTGCATGCATAATAAATGGAACTTGTTTCTTTCGAAACAAAGTTTCCAAACGTGTATGGCTCTTGGCACATTGGCTCAAGGTGGAGCCCAAACAATCTACACTCTTCTTAAGAAAACAAATATCATCATTAATCCTAGAAGAAGAGGTACATGCAATGGGCGATCTAGGTGAAACTACCCTAGCATGGCAAACATGTGAAGAAATATCATTTTTCAAAGATTTATTTTTATTTAAACAAATTTCTAATTCTTTTGTAATAAAAATAATTTCATTTTTCAAAGAATCATTATCTCTTAAAACGAGATTAACTTTTGAAGATAATTTTTTATTTTTCTTCAAAACATCATTACTATCATTTTTAGACTTTAAAAACTCATTTTCTTTAAGTGTAAGATCTAGTTGATATCTTAGTGAATCCCCTTTCATTATAAATCTCAACCTTCTCTTGCAAAATATTGTTAAGTCTAGAATGCAAACTTTTATTTTCATTTTCAAGGCCTAGACTTTTCTTTTTCAAAATTTTATATTTTTCTATCAATTTTTCACACACAATAGATAGTTCTTCATTTAAGGCATGGGGATCCACATATTCATCACATAAAGAACTAGCATCAAAACTATCTAGTTGAGATTCTGATTGTACCTCAAGGGAGTCATTCCCTTGGATCATGAAGCATTGTGACTCGGATTCTCCACTAGACTCCTCTTCTTGTTGGATTGGCATTTGAAGCTCGGAGGTGGTGGTGGTTGTCAACTTGTTCCACACTGCAAAGACGGAATCAAGATTAGAAACATGCATAAGATATTCTTTAGGTAGCGTGCTTCAAATGGCCTCAAGGGCTTGTGCATTGGCCCCTATATGCTTGCTATCACTAAGGAAGGATTCCTTGGTAATGGCAAAGTGAACCTTATATCCTAGGGTTAGTAAATAAACGGACATCCTAGTCTTCCAAACAATGATGTTGGAAGGGTCAAACATAGGTGGGGTCATGAAGTCCATGGGTCCAAACTATATGTGTGCAAACAAGCAAATGCAAATGTAGATGTAGATTAGCTAAACCAAGATCTCACTCCTAGGTTGTTAAACCTAAAGTATCAGGAGCGTAGGCTCTGATACCAATTGAAAAACACCTAGAGGGGGGTGAATAGGTGTAAGTGCTAATCTAGAAACTAAATACGCTAAATGCAGAAGCTTAAATAAATATTGCAATCACACTTAATACAACCAACAAGTGTAGCCGAATTCCCCGTGAAGGGCTCTGGACTAACTCCTCTTGATTCCCCTAGATATGGGTTGAGGTGCTATATGAAGCTCTTGTGGTTAAGTATAAGTGAGGCACACACACAAGCAATCCAAGCATATAATGAATAAGCAATATGAATCAATTCAAGGACAGCACAAGCAAATAGATATGAATGATATGAATGATGCTTTGCACAAATAAAAGAGAGAGAGGGTTAAGAGGCAATGGATCAAACACAAACACAAAGATATGTTTCGAGGTTCGAGCCCCTAGCTCTACGTCCCTGCCTTAACCGAGAAGGATTTCTAATCCACTAAAGGAGTACCGAACTCCTCTCTCAACCGTACAATGCCACCGAGGCAATACAACCAATCCACCTCTACTGAAGGGGGATAAGGCCCGTAGCCAACAACCAAACTCCACCATACAATAGAGGGAGCAAACACAAATCTCAACCTCTACCAAAGAGGGAGCAAACCAATCACCCGATCAACCTCTACCAAAGAGGGATACAACAAAACTAGGGTGTTTACAACAAGTGGTTTCTTTCAACCACAAACAATCTCTCTTTTCCACAAAACAAGATCCTAATAGACTAGGATAGAAGATATAGATCAAGTGTGGAAAACTATGTGTTTTGATCAAAGAAATTCTCTTGGGAAAACACCAAAATAGATATAGAAGTTTAGATCAAAAACTAATTCCCAAACCCTAATTTCTTTGAAATAAACAAAACACTTAAAACAAATAAGATTGATCTTTTGGCACAAAAATACTTTTGAAAACTTGTTTTAAACACTAGAGAAACACTGAAAATTTTCTTGTCAAAAGTCTTATCAAAACACCCCAAGAGTTGGGGTATTTATAGCCCAAACAGAAAACTAGCCGTTAGGCTGA
The DNA here is from genome assembly GCA_038442645.1 of Agave tequilana. Classification (NCBI taxonomy): domain Eukaryota; kingdom Viridiplantae; phylum Streptophyta; class Magnoliopsida; order Asparagales; family Asparagaceae; genus Agave; species Agave tequilana. The sequence goes on from JAVJIF010015538.1 coordinate 86,276, forward strand.
TCTGTTAGCCTGACAGGCTTGCGGTCGGCTGCCCGGTCGACCGCCAACGGTCAAAAATATGACCGCTGGAGCAATCCGGTCGACTGCCCGGCCGACCGCCCAGATATAGAGAGCAGACTTCTCTGTCCGGTCGACCGCGCGGTCGACCGCCCAGATACAGAGAGCAAGGCTCTCTGATCCGATCGGCCGACCGGCCGACCGGCCCTGTGTTTGCCAAACGTGCACAAGGCTGTGCACGTCAGTCGACCGTAACGGTCGACTGGCCCTTGGTGCGGTCGACCGTTGCGGTCGATCGACCTGGCCTGTCAGCCACAATCTGGGTCAGAAACTGAGTCAGAAAAACAGTTAAACATATTTCTAAAAATCTTGTAAAAATCCCCAAAAATAGTTTTACCATTTTGCATTGATATATAAACATGCGATAAACATTTTAACTCAAATATCAAGCATATGAAACTATTTTTGTGTTTTTACATTTTTACCAAAAATCAAAACTTGTATTTTATCAAACTTGGATTTTCAATAGGAAATCTGATTTTTCCTAAAACTCATGAATAGGCATATCAAAATAAGTTTGTTTAAGATATGAAGCATGTATGTATATTGAACAAATCTAATATACATAAAAACCATTTAAACTTGTTTTGATCTAAACTATTCATGAAAACAAATCCAAACATAAAACGTGTGTGTTGTGCACTTGAGCATATCAACTATTCTAAGCTTTACAAATGGATCTAAACACACTAAACTAAACTAGGATACCTAAGTCTTCTTGACGATCTTCCATCTTCAAGTAGACTCGATCCCAAACGTGATCCACCGAGTGCAAAGGTATGATCTTGATGCTCGGGCACTGGAATCACCAAGTGAAGGCTTCCAAACTCCTCTTTTTGAAGCAATCACCAACTAATATCTTGATCAATGATCTGTAACTAAAATCACAAGATTATTAGTAAACATAACTACATGAGTTAATCATCATCAAAACTAGAGTGGAAGGCCTCCGGGCCAACAAACTCAAATATCATAACTCAAATACCATAACTCAAATACCTCTCCCCCTTTTGTCATGAATCAAAAAGGAGTAAAATATACAAGAAAATAAAAAACATGAAACCAAGTTAGGTACTAATAAAAACACATATATATCAATTGAAAATACATGAAACCATATGAAACAAATATGAAGCAATTTCAAAACGCATGAATTCATGATGCAAATATTTAACTCACCACAAATGAATAAAAATCTATTTTAATCTAGTGGTTTAGTAAAAATGTCCGTAAGTTAAAAATCGGTAGAAACATAATCAATTTCAATATCTCCTTTCTCACAGTGATCTCTAAGAAAGTAATTTCGAATGTTTATGTGCTTGGTCTTACTATGTTGATTTGTATTCTTGGTCATACGAATAGTATTAGTGTTATCACAAAATATTTTGATATGATCATAATACAAATCATCTCAAGGAAAGTATGTTTCATCCAAAGGACTTGTGCACAACAAGCTCTGGCTGTAACATACTCTACATCGGCGGTTGAGAGGGCTACGAAATTTTGCTTCTTGGAGAAACAAGGCAATTCCTAAAAATTGACAAGTTTCACTAGCACTCTTCCTATCCACTCTACAACCAGCATAGTCAGCATCCAAAAAATTTGTCATTGAAAACTGTCTAATTTTCGGATACCACAAGCCCATTCCAATAGTGCCCTTAAGATATCCAATAATGCATATTATCACAATCAAGTGGGACTCTTTAGGACAACATTAGAATCTAGCACATAGAGAAATACTAAATATAATATCCAGCCTACTAGTCGTCAAGTAAAGAAAACTACTAATCATGCTTTTATAGAGTTTAATGTCAACATTCTTACCTTGTTCATCCTTGTCAAGCTTTGTTGTGGTAGCCATGAGAGTCTTTCTTGTCTTTGCATCTTCAGTCCAAATTCTTGATAAGCTCTCTTATATATTTGGCTTGATTTATGAAATCTCATCACTCTTTTACTTGATTTGGAGTTCAAGAAATAGTTGAGCTCTCCCATCATAGACATTTCGAACTCTTTCTTCATGCATGATTCAAAGTCCTTACAAAGCACTTTATTAGTAGATCTAAAAATGATATCATCAGTATAAATTTGCACAATAAGGATAACACTATCTACATGTTTTGTAAATAATGTAGTGTCAACTTTTTCTTTCACAAAATCATTTGAAACAAGAAAAGTATAAACTCTTTCATACCAAGCTCTTGGAGCTTGTTGTAAGCCATATAAAGCATTTTCAAGTATAAAAATAAAATCTAGATGTGTAAGATCAACAAACCCGGGGCTGTTCAACATACACCTCCTCTTCGATAAAATTATTCAAAAATGCACTTTTAACATCCATTTGAAAAAACTTAAAATCTTTGAATGAAGTAAAAGTAAGTGTCATCTGTATGGCCTCAAAGACGTCCACGGGTGCAAAGGTTTCCTCAAAATCAATACCTTCGATTTGGGTGTAACCTTGGGCTACTAACTTAGCTTTATTCCTAATAACATTTTCTGACTCATCTAACTTATTCCTAAAAATTCATTTAGTACTAATGATTGCTCTATCATGGGGTCTAGAAACAAAGTGCCAAACATTGTACTCAAATTGATTAAGCTCTTCTTGCATTACAAGTAACCAATATGAATCGCCCTCTGCTTCGAGGATGTTCTTGAGCTCAATATATGAAATGAATGCAAAGCGTTCACAAATATCAGGGAGTTTGGAGCGAATAGTTACCCCTTGGATACATCACCTATGATGAGGTTCTTGGGATGTTTTGTAGCATATCTCCAATCTTTTAGAAGTGGTTATGTTGGTTCCACTTCAACATCTTGAACTTCACCATGTTCATAATCTTTTAGCTTGTTTTCTTGCATTGGTGAGTCCTTCAAAGATATTTTCTCCATGTCTTCACTTAAGGAATCAATTTCTACAACATTCTTCATAAAAGCATTAGATTCCTCAAACTTGACATGCATAGACTTTTCAATAGTCAAAGTAGACCTATTGAAGACTTTATAGGTCTTGCCAGAATTTGGATACCCAACAAATATAGCTTCATAAGACTTGACATCAAATTTAACTAAATTATCCTTGGTGTTCAAAATAAAACATTTCTAACCAAAAACTCTAAAATATGAAACATTTGATTTTCTCAAAGGGCGTGTTGGGTTGCAAGGAAGTGGGTGGAAGAAAGAAAATAGGAAAGTATAATTGCTCACTTCCCTATCTATCCAAATACCGGAAAAGAAAAATGAGAAAACCCCTTTTCCTTTTCTCCTTTTCCTTTTACACAATCACTTCCTCACTTTTAGGGTGCTGCAGTTAACTTTGTGGTCAAGTAAATCTCATTTGTAATAAGTGAAAATACACCTAGAGGGGGGTGAATAGGTGTATGAACTAATCTAATGATAAATGATGCATAATTAGAAACTAATTGCAACACATTATGTGTAACCAAAGAGTGTAGCCGAATTCCCCGTGAAGGGATCTAGACTATCTCTTCTTGATTCCTCTGCATAAGAGTTGAGGTGCTATATGAACCTCTCTTGGTTCAATACAAGTATGTACGCACAAATAATACTAAGCAATGCAAGATATAAGAGAGACAGAGTTTAGAGAAAGTGGATCAAACGCAAACACCAAGATGTGTTTCGAGGCTCGAGCCATTGCTCTATGTTCCCACCTTCACACAGAAGGATTTATACTATGTCCACACAGGACCTCCCACACAGGGAACCTCTACTGAGAAATTTGTAATTACAAAGTTAGGAGTATATAACTCCTTTCTCCAACACAACCACCTCTACACAAGAGGCAAAGCACAAAGCCAAAACAACAATCACCTCTATACAAGAGGGATGAGCACAAAGCTAAAAAACAATCACCTTTACACAAGAGGGACAAGGCACAAAGCCAAACTCTACCACAGTCACCTCTACACTAGAGGGATAGGTATAAAGCCAAAGCAAACTACTCCTCTCAAACACCACCACCTCTACACAAGAGGTAAAGCACAAAGCCAAATCAAAGGAGGGATTACAATCTCGGTAATCATAAAGAACACAACAACTTTTTCTCACAAAAACAAGATCCTATAGATAGGATAGATATGATCGCTTAAGTGTGAGAAAGCAAGGTGTTTGAAAAACAAATCACAAAGAAAATACTTGAGAAAAATATTAGAATGGAATAGAAATGAAGATCAAAACAATTTCCTAAAGACTCTCTTTTTTCTTTGATTTTTTCCAACCCTTGAAAACAAATAAAATTAAAACTTTATAGCCCAAAAACTCTTTAAAATCTACTGCAAAATACTAGAAAAGATAGGAATTTTACTCTCAAAAACCATGTTGAAAACAGCCCAAGAGGACCCCTTTATATAGGCCCCAATTAAAAGAGCCGTTGCAGCCAGAAAAAGGCAGAAATGCCCTTCCAATCGACTGGCCGATCGATCGGCGCAATGGTTATATTTTTGACTGTTGTACCTCCGTCGACCGGCCGGTTGACCGGGCCAAGCCTGTCGGTCGACCGACCGGTCGACAGGCAGCACCGGAGAGTTGGGTGCTTTCAGTCGGTCGACCACGCGGTTGACCGGCCTACTGGGTTGGTCCTTTGTGCAGTCTCATGCACATCAGTCGACAGGTCCGGTCGACATTCCGGTTGAATGCCAGTGTGGTCTGGCTGGGAATTATAGGTATTGAAACTTGGTTATTTTAATTCCAATAAAATCCTATAATACACATAAATTTCACAAAAATAAGTTCTTGTAAGATATTTGAATAACAAACATGTGTTAAAATAAACACAAAATTTTTAGTAAACTATAACTACATTAGTTAATCGTCATCAAAACTAGAGTGATGGGCCTCTGGGCCAACAATCTCCCCTTTTTGGTGATGACAAAACTCATAGAGTTATATATGCATAGTTAAAGTTAAGCTTCATGGAAGGTCCCCCTTAACTCATGAATAGCAATAAACAATAAAGATAGTCAATGAAATGTATAAACCAAACAACATATATATATGCATAAACAAGGAATTAAACTTTCATATATTAACTCTCCAAGTACTTTAATCATGCATATAAAACTCTTCAAATATTTCTCCCCCTTTTTGTCAATTCATCAACAAAGGGGCGAAAACAAATCAAATAATAAGGATTATATATATATATATGCGATATACATTCATGAAGAGAAGAGACTTAAAGTTAACTCCCCCTGCATACATGCAATACATAAAAAGAGATGACTAGACCCTAACCACATAAAGCATAATATACAATGCATAAAAGGAGATGTGAAGCTCCCTCTACACACGTATATTACATAGAGAAGAGAGATTAAGCTCTTCAATATGAGATACACTCACCATGAATCTATATATAGAGAAGATGTTAAGCTTTCCTTACATATAAGCAATATATATCAAAACATTATGAAACCTCTTTAAAATAAATTTATGATACCAATTGAAAATATCTTGTAAACTTTTACTACCAATAGAAAATGAAACATTGTACGTTTTTTATACCAATTGTAATATATATTGAAAATTTTCATACCAATTGAAAATAAAACCTATTGAAAGACAAAACATGAATTTTTCTCCCCCTTTATACATAAGCTTGTATAAAATATCAATTGAAAAATAATTGACATTAAGGAGTAAATCAAGCTTAGTATAAATATAATTTGTGCTTTAAGATGTAAAGATATTGTAAGCACAATCAAATTATATATATATGTATGAAGATGAATATACCAATTGAAATTGATATTTAATTGAAGTTTAAAGCATACATATATAGAAAACACAAATATGAATATACAAACATAAAAATAACAATTGTGATACCAATTAAAAATATATGAGAATCAAGTGTATAACTCATAATTACCACCCTATTCATGCACATGTTTAAATGGATTTTCAATTTGAGCATACAAGATATGGTCGCCCATCCAGCCGCCCTTTAAAGGTAGGGGTTTTTAAAAATAGGATTTGAAAATTGTAATATAATTTGAAAACTCTACCAAAATGAAGAATAACGCAACTAGTTTTATGATAATCTTATAAACTAGTACGAAGTCCTTCAAGTAAGAATAAAACATGAATAAATCCATGAAAACATGAAAATCACACGATCATCAATACTCATATATCAATAAAGCTCATATAACCTCATGAAACAAAAATCATGAGTAAACACCAAACATAGAGTGTAAAAGTCATGTAATCAACAAAATCATGAAAATAGGGCATTTAAGCTCATATGAAATTCTTTTATCAAAATCATGAAAATCATCTAAAATTTAATTTTCATCAAAATAATACCAACTTCAAGGCATATGTATGTTTTGTCTAAACTAGAAATATACATACATATCCCAAATACAACTGAGTCTATAATAAAAATTTGCATGAAAGGTAAATGACTCTAGGATAGACATGTATATTTAAAGTTTTGACAAAATTGACATATATATGAAGCTCATTAAAAATATGTACGAAAAATAGGGAATACAAGTCAAATGTACGAATCATCAAAACTAGGCTATACTAGTACATTTAATGAGTACAAATGAGCAACATAGCACAAACATATAATAATCAAATGTGGCTCACTAGTTGTACAAGTATTGACACAAGTTTTAATGAAAACTACATCTAAACAAGTAATCAAAAAATAAAGCATAAAATCATAAACAAAAATCAATATGATCATTATGTAAATGCACGTATCTTAGAACTAGCATATTCATAGTAGTTAAACAATAGTGAGAACACAAAAGTAATGGTCCATATAAACATGGGTGTATCTCAAATACTACATATATATATCACAAGTCTAATTATCATGGCATTTAACATAATAATCATGAAAACATGAAAACTAATATATGCTAAAAATTAATAATATGAAAGCATTACACTAAATTGGAGTTAGAGATAGTTACCAAAACTATTAGGGCTAATCTCTAAATCTCCAAACCATGGTGGCCCTCCCACCAAACATCCCTTAAAAGTGATGCATCTAAAACTGTCACCATTTAGCTCGGAACGCATCACCATCAAGGCACCATTACTCTCACGTCAAGCGAGAGCCTACACTTACATCAAATAAAATAGGAGTGGATTTTGGTACCCATACTCTATTGGGTCCATGGGGGTTAGTACCTTTCCTAACCCAAACAAATTTATTTGCAAAATTTGAATTATGTATCTTATCATAACAAAATTTTGCAAGGTGGCCCTTACGTCCATAATATTTACAAGTGTACACATGAGCATACATAGTGTCATGTGTGTGAACATGAGAAGCATGTGTATGTCGTGATTTGTGTGCATGCATATGAGGAGCATGTTTCTTGCGAAACATGGATTCCAACCGTGTGTGGTTCATGGCACATTGTCTCAAAGTGGAGCCCAAACAATCAACACTCTTCTTTAACATAATTATATCATTTTCAACATGAGAAGAAGTGGAGCATGCAACATATTTGTTAATAGAAAATGAATCTATAGTAGTATGACAAACATGGGAAGACAAATCATTTTTCAAAGATTTATTTTCTTTTGAAACAATTTCCAATTCTTTTGAAATTAAAGCAATTTTATTTTTTAAAGAATTGTTTTCTTTTAAAACAATTTCAAGTTTTGAAGACAAAACCTCATTTTTCTTCAAAACATCATTGCAATCATTTTTATTTTTCAAAATTTCATTTTCCGGCAAGGTCAAGTTGGGATTTCAATGAATCCCTTTCATTTGAAATCTTATCTCTCTCTTGCAAAATCATATTAAGTTTTAAAAATAAATCCTTATTTTCTACTTTTATTTTAAGACTTTTCTTTTTCAAAACTTTATATTTCTCAAGCAAGTTTTCACATACAATAAATAGTTCTTCATTTAAAGCATCGGCATCCATATAGTCATCACCGGAAGAACAAGCACTATCATCTAGTTGAGTATCTGAGTTTACCTCAAGGGAGTCATTCCCTTGGATCATGTAGCAAGCTTGTTCGGATTCATCCTTACTAGATTCCTTCTCCACATATTTTATCGTTTGTAGCGCTAGAGAGGTCAAAGTGTTCCACACTGCAAAAGCGGAATCACAATGAGAAACCATCATAAGATGTTCTTTGCGTAATGTTTGTCTAAGTGCATCTATGGCTTGTGCATTGGCCTCTATATGCTTGTCGTTACCAAGATAAGATTTCTTGGTAGTGGTAAGGTAAACATGCATTCCTAGGGTTTTAAGGTACATACTCATCTTATACTTCCAGATATCAATGTTGGTGACATCATACATGGGAGTGGTTAAGAAATCCATAAGTGTATAAATTATATGTGTGCAAGTGCAAATATAGATTAGCTAGCCAAGATCTCACTCTTAGATGGTTAAACCTAATATTAGGAACGCAGGCTCTGATACCAATTGAAAATACACCTAGAGGGGGGGTGAATAGGTGTATGGCTAATCTAATGACAAATGATGCGAAATTAAAAACTAATTGCAACATACTAAGTGTAACCAAAAAGTGTAGCCGAATTTTCGGTGAATGGCTCTGAACTATCTCCTCTAAATTTCTCTAAATAAGAGTTGAGGTGCTATATGAAGCTCTCTTGGTTCAACACTAGTGAGGCATACAAACATACCAAGCATATATGTATGGTATGAATAATATGAATCAATGCAAGATATAAGAGAGAGAGTGAGAGAGTTTAGAGATAGTGGATTAATCGCAAACACCAAGATATATTTCGAGGTTCGAGCCACTGCTCTACGTCCCTGCCTTCACACAGAAGGATTTTCACCATAAGTCCACACAGGACTTCCCACACAGGGAATCTCCAATGAGAATTTGGCAAATACAACTAGAAGTACATAACTCCTCTCTCTAACAAACAACAAACTCTATATAAGAGGCAAGGCACAACAACAATCACCTCTCACTAGAGGGATAAGGTACTAAGCCAACACTCCCCAATCACCTCTACACTTAGAGGGATACCAACAAACTCAAACTCCTCCACAATCACCTCTACACAAGAGCGATAACACAAAGCAAAGAGGATTATAACACTTGGTGGTCTCAATAAACCACAAATCAATTCTCCCACAAAATAAAGATCCTATAGATAGGATAGATAGATAGCTCAAGTGTGAGAAAATAAAGTGTTTGAAATAAAGAAAAGCACTTGAGAAAATCTCCAAATAGATATTGAAATCAAGATCAAAACCAATTCCCGAAAGACTCTTTTTTCTTTGAATTTTCCAACACTTTAAAACAAATAAAAATAAAACTTATAGCCCAAAAAATCTTTGAAATCTTACTGTAAAAAATACTAGGAAAGATAAGAAATTTTGCTCTCAAAAACCATGAAGAAACCAGCCTAAGAGATGGGTATTTATACCCTCTCAAATAAACTAGTCGTTGCAATCTGGGAACGCCCAGATTGCCCCTCCGGTCGACCGCCCGGTCGACCCGCCAACGGTCATTTTTCTGACCGTTGTGCCTCTGGTCGACCGCCCGGTCAACCGGGCCAAGCCATTGGTCGACTGGTCGGTCGACCGGCCAGCACCCGAGAGTGGGATACTTTCAGTCAGTCGACCGCGCGGTCGACAGGTCATTGTGGCTGGCCTTTATACACGCCTCGTGCACATCGATTGACCGATCCGATCAACCGACCACTGGTCCGGTCAACCGCCAGTCAGTCTGGCTGGGGTAAAACAAGTATGAAAACTTGGTTAATTTAATACCAATTAAATCCCATAAAATCACATAAATTTCACAAAAATAAGTTCTTGTAAGATCTTTGAATGCCAACATGTGTGACCAAAAATCAACACATATTACAAACTATTTGAACCATTTTTGTGATATTGAAATTTAGCCTTTAAATAAAAACAGTATTTTCTAGAAACCAAACTTTCTAAAGGAAAATTGTTTTCTCCAAAACTCATGTAAATACAAAAAACATGATATTGAAACATATTTGAAGCATATTGTATATGGATAGAATTCAATATACATATAAGATATATATCTATGTTTTTGATGTGAAATCTAAAACCGGTTAAACCGAAAACCAAACTTTAAACTTGTGTGTGTGTTGTGAACTTGAGCATATCAATACTAGCTTTCTTTATACAACATCTAAACAATCTTAAACTAAATAAACCGAGATCTTCTTGTCTCCAAGCTGACTCGATCCAAACGCGATCCAACCGAGTGCTAGATGCGATCTTGACGCGTGAGCTGTTGAACCAACACGTGTTAGCTCCCAAAACTCCTTTATTGAAGGTAAAAACCTACTAATATCTTGGTCAACAACTGAAACTATATAAAAATAAGATTATTAGTAAACTATAACTACATGAGTTAATCATTATCAAAACTAGAGTGATGGGCCTTTGGGCCAACAGAACTTGTGGGTTCGTGTTTGTGACGAGTTCTTGTGGGAGCTCGGTATAGAGGTGCGGCCTCGGCAAGCTATTGTGCTTACGTGTGTTGCTCTTGTGGGAACAAGTGAGGGGACTAGTGAGTCTAAGAGTTCTAGTGTGAACTCGTTGTAGGTGTTGCGACACTGAGTGATCTTGCGAGATCGTTTCTAGTGAAAATCCTTCAGAGTGTTGAAGGCGGGGACGTAGAGCAAGGGTGCTCGAACTTCGAAATAAATCTCCCGTGTTTGCGATTGCTCTCTCTTTCTCTCTCACTTGTGTTTATATATCTTGCATGCTTACATTGCTTATATATTTATATGCTTGATATATCTTGTGCTCTATTGTTATATGCTTGGGATTGTCTCAAGAGAGGCATAGTGGCACCTCAACTCTTAATTTAGAGGAATCCTGAGGAGATAGTCCAGAGCCTTTTACGAGAATCGGCTACACTCTTATGTTATACGTTATGTGTTTAGCTTAATAATTTTAGTTCGCATAAATAATCTTTAATTTCGCATCATTTTCATTAGATTAGCTCGTACACCTATTCATCCCCTCTCTAGTTTGGTATCAGAGCTTGGTGCTCTTGATTTGGGTCTAACAACCTAGAGTTAAAGATCCACATTTTAGCTAATCACTATTTTTTAAACACACACATGGATTTCATGTCACCTCCCATGTTTGATATTCTTAACATCCAAACTTGAAAAGTTAAGATGTCAATATACATCAAAGCCCTAGGAATTCATGTTTATTTTGACACTATTAAAGATGCATATTGTTTAAATGGCAAACATCTAAAGGCTAATGCAAAAGCCATCCATGCATTAAAGAGTACCCAAAATGATGATTATTTTATGTAGGGTTGCTAACTTTGATTCGGCTTTTGTAGTATGGAACACACTAGTCTCCCTTGGTGAACAAAAGCAATACTATGCGGAGAATTACTCGGATAATGGAAGTAATACTTCCAACATATGCTACATAGTCTAAGGGGATGACCCCCTTGAGGTAAACTCCGAATCCGAGCTAGAAGAAGCTATTGACATGCCTTATGATGAACTTGCATCTTCTTGTCAAAAACTTCTTGAAAAATATGAATTGGTAAAGAAAGAAAAAGATTCTTTTAAAAATAAGTTTGAAATTGTTTCAAAAGAAAATGAATTTTTGAAAAAGGAGAATATTTCCTTGTCTTCAAAATTAAATGACATTTGTGAAGGAAACAATTCTTTGAAAAATAAAATTATTTTGGTGGAAAAGAAAAAGAGATTGTTTTGGAAGAAAATAACTCTTTGAAAAGCAAAGTTGTTTCAAAAGAAAAAGAAAACATTTCTAAAAAGAAAAAGATTGTTGATTCTCATTCTTACCATGCTAATAATGATCCTTGCAATGTTTTTCATGCTACTGTTGATAAAATGAGATTCATGTCTTGAAAAATAGAATTGATTGTTTGAGCTCAACTTTGAGCAATTGTGCATTTAAATATTCTAGATTGGAAACCTTGTTTCAAAGAAAAAAGCTCCACATGTTCATACACATAACCCACGGCATACATATGTACACTATGCTCACATTCACACCACTCATATGCATACTAGAGTGTACACATGTATACATTGTGGCCGCAAAGGCCATCTTGCAAGATTATGCTTTGATAGATTAAATTCTAATAATGTTTAGGTTCCTTATGATGCTAACCACGTGGACCCAAAAAGAAATGGGTACCAAATCTCCACCACTTATATTTGATGTAGGAGTGGGCTCTCACATGACATAAGAGATATGGTGCCTTGGTGGTGGATGCATGAGCTTGATGGACACTACAATTGATGCATTGCTATCAAAGTTGATTGGTGGGAGGACCACCATGGTTTGGAGACCTAGAGAATGGTTCATATAGTTTGGTAGCTATCCCTAAACTCTTATTTTAGTTTACATGCTTTTATATAAATGTTTTTAGTATGTTTTGATTTTATACTTCATGTGGTGATTACTTGTCTAGACGTAATTTTATTAAAACTTGTGTTTATACTTGTACAAGTAGTGAGCTACACTTGATTATTATATGTTTGTACTTAATACTCATTTGTACTCATTACATGTACATGTATAACCTAGTTTTGATGATTCTTTCATTTATACTTGTTTTTTTTCTAATTTTGTACATATTTTGCTTCATGCATATGTTATTTTTGTCTAAAACTAATAAATATACATGTATACCCTTGAGTCACTTGCCATCATTTAAATTCAGTTATGGACTCATTTGTGTTTGGGATATATATGTATATTTTTAGTTTTGATAGAACATATATATACCTTAAAGTTCATTTAATTTAATGAAAAATAAATTTTCATGATTTTCATATGTTTTGATGTTTTGAGCTTTATTGACTTTTTTCATGAAAATGCTTGTCACATGATTCTTGTGCACTCACATTCCTCTTGTTTACTCATGACTTTATTTTCATGAGTATTCATGAGCTTTACAGATTTCGAGTGTCAACTCTTGCGTATTTAGCATGCTTCATGAGATATATGATTTATTTGCATGTTTGAAGGATCTTTAACTAGTTTTTCAAAAGTTACAGTACACTAGTTATTTATTCTTCATTGTTAGTGTTTTCAATCTACAATTATTTTTAAATCTTATTTTTGAAAACTTCTACCCTTCAAGGGCGGATGGTTGAGCGACCATGCCTTATATCCCTTATTGAATATCTTTTTTCATGTGCAAAGGGTGGTAGATATGAGTTGTACACTTGATCTTCAAGAAATTTTATGTTTGTATACTTATATTTGTTTCTTATATATGTATGCTTCAAAATTCAATTAGTATCAATTCAATCGGTATTTTCATTTTCATACATACATATATATGATTTATTGTGCTTGTTTTATAATATATTTACATTCTTAAAGCATAAATTATTTTTATGATAAGCTTGAGTTTATTCTAAATGTTAATAGGTATCTATACAAGCTTATACATTGATTTCAGCTGGTATTTCAATGGTATTTATTTGATATCAAAATAACTTCATGTTTCACCTTCAATTGGTATCAAAAATTTATTATTGGTATCTTAAATTTTTTTTCAAATGGTACTAACTTTTATTTTTGTCAACTACTATTTGATTTCATTGGTATCAAAAATTTATTTTGTTGACTTCATGAAATTTCAAAAACTTGTTTAAAATGATTTCAAAAATTTTGTCTAAAATTTGTTGATATATATTGCCTATATGCAAGGGGAGCTTAACATCTTTTCTATACATAGATTCATGCTGAGTGTATCTCACATTGATGAGCTTGACCTCTCTTCTTTACATGTTATAGGTTGTAGGGGGGCTTGACATCTCTGCTTATACATTATATATAATGCTTTATGTGGGTTAGGTCTAGTCATCCCTTCTTCATGTAATACATATGTACGGTAGGAGCTAACTTTATATATCTCCTCTTCATGAATGTATATCGCATATACATCTTTATTGTTTGATTGTCCTCACCCCTTTGTTTATGAATTGACAAAAATGGGGAGTGAAGAATTTTGAGAGTTTATATGCATGTTTTTATCTTTCTTTATGCATATATGTTTGTATTTAGTTTATGCAATTCATTGAATATCTATTTGTTTATTACTATGCATGAGTTAAAGGGGAGCTTCTATGAAGCTTAACTTTATTCCTTGCATATATAACTTCATGAGTTTTGTCATCATCAAAAATGGGTAGATTATTGGCCCAAAGGCCCATCGCTCTAGTTTTGATGATGATTAACTAATGTAGTTATAGTACTAATGATCTTATATCTATTTAGTTTCAGATATTTAATCAAGATCTTAGTCGTGTTTAGCTTCAACAATAAATTCGAAGTCAAGTTTTGAAGTTAGCACGTGTTGATTCAAGAGCTTGCACATCAAGCTTGCATCACGAACTCAAGGGGAGTCTAGGCATTAGATCAAGGTTTGAACCAAGTCAAGAAGGAGAAGAAGATTTTCAAGAGAAGATTTTCGTGAAGACTTGTGTCATATTGTAAGTGTTAAAATTATTTTTAGATAAAATATAGCGGATAGATTAGTGATGGATTGCTCAAGTTCTCACACACACACACACAAAAGATTTATATGTGTTTCCATAAAACAGTTTTAATTTAGAAAATTCCGTTTTGATTTTGAGCTTCAAAGTATATATCTTTATGTTTCATGTGTAGAGTTCATCAAAATGAATTTATATGGTTTATACGTGTTTTGATTTTCATTATACACATTGTTGGTTCAAATGTTTAGAAAAACTTATTTGATGTTTCTATATCAGTGTTTTAAGCTTTGTATTTATTAAAACTTATTTTAGAGCTTATTGTCAAAACAATGATATTTCATCTCATATAGTATTGGATCATATTCATACATATTAAGCTTCAAAAGTGTTTAAAAATATCTTGTTTTTGTATTTGAAAAAGTTTCAAAAAAATCATTTTTCAATTTGGAGATTGATTTTGAAAAATACGGATTTTTGTTTAAGGCAAAATTTCTATATCACAAAAATAGTTCAAAAAGTTTGTAATATGTGTTGATTTTTGATCACACACATTTGTACTTCAAAGTATTTTAATGAACTTATTTTTGTGAAATTTATGTGATTTTATGAGATTTTATTGAAGTTAAAAAGGCCAAGTTTTAATCCCCAGAATTTTCAGAACTGGCCTTCTGCCAGTCGACCGGGCGGTCGACCGATTTGCACAGAACGTGCACAGCCAATTTGGCTTGAGGGCTGGTCGACCGGGCGGTCGATTGACAGGTCGACCGTCCAGAGAGCTTTGTTCTCTGGATCTGGCCTCGGTCGACCGGGCGGTCGACCGATAGGTCATAGCCCAGGCACGGTCGTCCAGGCGGTCGACCGGCAGGTTGCAACGGTCAAAAATATGACCGTTCGCTGGTCGACCGGTCGGTCGACCGACAGCAGGATCTGCTGCTGTCTTTGACCCAACGGTTAGTTTTTAATCCCCTATAAAATGGGATTCCCTGGCCTGTTTTATACAAGATTTCAAGAGGGTTTTTGAGCCAGTTTTCCTACCTCTCTTAGTGTTTTTCTCCACTTGTCTTTAGGCTAAAACTTTCATATCAAAAGAAGAGTTTTTCAAGAGTGTTTTCAAAGAGATTTCTTGAGTTTTCCTCCGCTACTCTATCTTACAGGAGCTTTGTTGTCAGAGTGTTTTTAGGTGATCAAAGTGTTGAGATCACCAAATGTTCATCTTATATTTGAGAAGGCGAACTTGCGGGTTCGTGTTTGTGACGAGTTCTTGTGGGAGCTCGGTGTAGAGGTACGGCCTCGGCAAACTAGTGTGCTTGCGTGTGTTGTTCTTGCGGGAACAAGTGAAGCGACTAGTGAGTCCAAGAGTTCTAGTGTGAACTCGTTGTATGTGTTGCAGCACCGAGTGATCTTGCGAGATCGTTTCTAGTGAAAATCCTTCATAGTGTTGAAGGCGGGGACGTAGAGCAAGGGTGCTCGAATCTCGAAACAAATCTTCCGTGTTTGTGATTGCTCTCTCATTCTCTCTCACTTGTGTTATATATCTTGCATGCTTACATTGCTTATATGTTTATATGCTTGATATATCTTGTACTCTATTGTTATATGTTTGGGATTGTGTGCTCACACTGTATTCAACCAAGAGAGCCATAGTGGTACCTCAACTCTTAATCTAGAGGAATCCTGAGGAGATAGTCTAGAGCCCTGCACTGAGAATTCGGCTACACTCTTGTGTTATACGTTGTGTGTTTGGCTTAATAGTTTTAGTTTGCATAAATAGTTTTAATTCTGCATCATTGTCATTAGATTAGCTAGTACACTTATTCAGCCCCTCTAGGTGTATTTTCATATGTTTTGTCTAAAATAGAAATATACATTCATATCCCAAACACAAGTGAGTGCATAATAGAATTTTGCATGAAAAGCAAGTGACTCTAGGATAGACATGTATATCTAAAGTTTGGACAAAATTGATATATACATGAAGCTAAATATATTTTATGAAAATATGTACAAAACTAGAAAAATAAGTAAAGATGTAAGAATCATCAAAATTAGGTTCTACATGTACATCCAATAAGTACAAATGAGCAATAAAGTACAAACACATAATAAACAAATGTGGCTCATTAGTTGTACAAGTATAAACACAAGTGTTAATGAAAATTCCATCTAAACATATAATCAAAACATTAAGTGCAAAATCAGCAACAAACATGATCATTAAGGTAAATGTACGTGCTTTAGAGTTATGATATACACAATAGATAAACAATGGTGAGAACACAAAATATGAATCCATATGAACATGGGTGTATCTCAAATACTACATATGTATATCACAAGTCTAATAAACATTGCATTTAACATAATGAACATGAAAAACTAAAACATGCTAAAAATCAACCAATGAGAGCATGTAATCAAGATGGGAGTTAGAGATAGTTACCAAAACCATTAGGGCTAATCTCTATATCTCTAAACCATGGTGATCCTCCCACCAAACTTTCCTAGAAAGTAATGCATCCAAAAGTGTCACCATTTAGCTTGGAACGCATCCATCATCAAGGCACCAATACCCTTCGTCAAGCGAGAGCCACCCCTACATCAAATACAATGGGAGTGGATTTGGTAGCCATACCTTATTGGGTCTATGGGGGTTAGGGCCTTTCCTACCTAAACGAACTTATTTGTAAAATTTGAATTATGTATTCTATCATAACAAAACTTTGCAAGGTGGCCCTTACGTCCATAATGTGTACAAGTGTACACATGAGCATACATAGAATTATGTGTGTGAACATGAGAAGCATGTGCATGCCATGTTTTGTGTGCATGCATACGAGGATCATGTTTTTTGCGAAACATGGATTCCAAACGTGTGTGGTTCATGCAACGTTGGCTCAAAGTGGAGCCCAAACAATCTACAGTCTTCTTCAAAGTACAATATCATTCTCAATAATTAAAGAAGAAGTGGAGCATGCATGCTTATCAATAGATGGTGATTCTATAGTAGCATGACAAACATATGAATCTAAATCATTTTTCAAAGAAGTATTTTCTTTTGAAATAAGTTCCAATTCTTTTGAAATCAAAGCTATTTTATTTTTCAAAGAATTATTCTCTTTTAAAACACAATCGAGTTTTGAAGACAAAATCTCATTATTTTTTAAAACAACATCACAATCATTTTTATTCGTAAAAATTTGTTATCATTTAGGTAAGGTTAAGTTGGAATTTCAATGAGTCCCTTTCACTTGAAATCTCAACCCTCTCTTGTAAAATCATGTCTAGCTTTGAAGACAAATCTCATTTTCTTCTTTAATTTGAAAAATTTTTTTTTCAAAAGTTTATATTTTTCAAGTAAGTTTTCACAAAATAATGAAAGTTCTTCATTTAAGGCATCAGCATCCATATAGTCATCACCTGAAGAAATAGCACTATTATCTAGATGAGTTTCTGAATGTACCTCAAGGGAGTCATTCCCTTAGACCATGTAGAAAGTGTAAATCACCTAGAGGGGGGGTGAATAGGTGATGGCTAATCTAATGGTCACTTAATGCCAAATAATGCGGAAGTAAAAACTATTATGACCTAAACTAAACTCTTACACTAAACACCATGTATAACACAAGAGTGTTGCCGAATTTCCCGTGAAGGGCTCTGGACAAACTCCTCTAGATTCCCCTTGAATGGGTTGAGGTGCCGCATTGGCTCTCTTGGTTGAATACAAGTGTTAGCAAACAAACCCAAGCAAGTATATCAATTAAGCATACAATGAATATCTAACATATAAAGATGAGCACAATAAAAGTATGCAAGATATAAATAAGAGACAAAGAGAGAGACAGTGAGCAATCGCAAACTCAAGGGATTTGTTTCGAGGTTCGAGCACACTTGCTCTACATCCCCGCCTTCGACACACGAAGGATTTCTACTATGCACGATCCCAATGGATCTCTCCTTGGTGCCGCAACACCTACAAGCCCTCGGACTCCCTAGTCCCGTACACACGCAAGCCCCACAAGCTTGCCGAGGCCGCACCTCAAACCAAGAGTTCACAACCGAACTCTAAACCACCACGAGCACACTTGCCCGTTTCCTCAAAGTACAAGAATGAAATCTCTTGGTGATCAAAACACTTTGATCACCAATAAACACTCTTACAAGAACACTCCTATAGAATGAATAGCTCAATGGATTGCTCAAGTGTTTGTGAGAAAAACAAGGATGTGAATGGTGGTGAAAAACTCAAAGAATCACTTTAAACACTCTTGATAAAATCTTCCCTTTAGATAGGAAATATTTGCTCACAAATATGTGGAGAAAACTCTTTTAAAAGGATAAGAAAAACTGGCCCAAAGCTCTCCTAAAATCTTGTTAAAAAACAATGCCCAAACCCCCAAATTTATAGGCTAAGAAAAACTAGCCGTTGGGGTCTGTCAGGCCTAACGGTCGACCGTCCGGTCGGCCGGCTAACGGTCATATTTCAGACCGTTTGAGCCATCGGTCGACCGGGCGGTCGACCGAGCCAGGATACAGTGAGCAATCTCTCTGTCCGGTCGGCCGCCCGGCCGTCCAGGGCCTTTCCAGAGAGCAGAGCTCTCTGGACGGTCGACCGGGTCGGTCGGCCGGCTATCCTGCAGAACTGGTGTGCACGTCTGTGCACGTCGGTCGACTGGGTCGGTCGACCGGCTACAGCCAGATCAGAAAATTTAGGGATTTAAAAACTTGGTCTTTTTGGTTCAAATAAAATCCCATAAAATACTAAAAAATCTACAAAAATAGTTTTACCAATATACTTTGATAAACAAACATGCTTGCAAAAAATCAAGGCATGTTATAAAAGATTTGGACTATTTTTGTAATATGAAAATATTGGCTCAATTGAAAACTTGTATTTTTCTAAAACTTGTTTTCCAAACTTCTTCATGATACAAAAACAAGATATTTTGAATTCATTAAAGCATAGTGTGTATGAATATGATCCACTACATAAATAAGATATCTATGTTTTTGACATTAAGCATTAAACATGGTTTTGGTTTCAAAAGACATGTACATGTGAAACACCAAAAACCAAAAATATTTTTCAAAATGAAAGTCTTTTCTAAATCTGAAAATCTTTTATGAAAAGACAACTAAATCAAGAGTGTGTGTGTGTGATATATACTTGAGCAATCTACCAACTATTCTATCATTTACATTTTATCTAAAAATAAAAATCTTATACCTAGACACAAGTCTTCATCTTCTTGAAGTCTTCACTTGAAGCCTTCTCATCTTCTAGACTTAGTCCAAACACGATCCAACGAGCTCAACTCTTGATGTGGTCTTGATGCATAGACTCGTGAATCAACTGGTGCTAGCTCTAAAACTTGACTTTAAATCCTTTGTTGAAGCTCCACACCTACTAAGATCTTGATAACAAATCTGTCACTAATTAAATACAAGATCATTAGTACAATAACTACATGAGTTGATCATCATCAAAACTAGAATGATGGGCCTTTGGGCCAACAATCTCCCCCTTTTTGATGATGACAAAACTCATGAAGTTATATAAGCATGGATTAAAGTAAAGCTTCAAAGAAGCTCCCCCTTAACTCATGCATACCAAATAAACAATAATATATGACAATGAAGCTCATAAATATGTATGCAAATGTATGGAGATAAAACATATCAAATTCTTTTTCTCCTATTTGCAAAACAAAACATATATGCATAAACATAAATCTTTTTCAAACATGCATATAAACCTAAATACTTCTCCCCCTTTTTGTCACTCATCAACAAAGGGGTACAAAACAAATTTTGAATTTTGATATCAGTTTTGAAAAATGATCAATTGTACGATAGTGATCAATAGTAAAGTAATGATCAGCCACATTGATACCAATTTAAAAACTAATGCATAAGCTTAAAAAAATAAGATTTGAATTAAGCTTAGCATTAACAACCTTTGTGCTTTAAATATGTAAGATAATTTTAACTCAAGCACACAACAAATCATATATATGTATGAAAAGAGGATACCAATAGAAATTGATACATACATATATGGGAAAACAAAATATGAGTATTTACAAAAGAAGTTCATATTGATATCAATTGAAAATATCCAATGATACCAATAGAAAAATAAGGTTAAGTGTATACATCATATAATATACCACATGAAGAACTCGAACTAGTTAAATGAAAATGTTTGAAGACTAGCACGGAATCCTTCAATCAAGGAAAAAAATAAAAATATTTTTCATGAAATATGTGTAAATTACATGAAAATGGCAATGAAGCTCAATATTCCTTAAATAAGACAATGTGAAAATTATCATAAATTTTGAAAACATAAAAATCACCACAAATTTTTTATAAAAAAATTATATTCAAGGTATATGTATGTTTTGACAACACAAGAAGTATACATACATATCCCTAAACACAATTGAGTCCATATATATAGATTTGCATGAAAGGTAAATGACTCAAGAGGTATACATGTATATCTTAAAGTTTGGCAAAATAAACATATACATGAAATGAAAGCACATGATCATAACACAAATCCAAAATGGGAATACAAGTTTAAAAATGTAAGGATCATCAAAACTAGGCTATACTAGCACACCTAATGGGCACAAATAAGTAATCAAACCCAACCATATATAGATTTATTTGTGACTCACAATATGTACAAGCATAAATCCTAGTGTTGACAAAAACTAACATTTAAACTAATATTCAATTCAGGAAGCATCAAATCTTGAGAACACAAAAGAATTTATCTATATGATTGAAGTAAAGTAGGATCATGTGGATATCTCATAAACTTAATTTGAAGAATAAATAACTAGTATACATTGATTTTTGAAAAACTAGTTAAAGATCCTTCAAAATACAATAAATCATATGTTTTTCATAAAGCATAACTAAATACATAAAGATTTAATCACTCATGGTCTATAAAGCTCAAAATGATCATAAAACTAAGTCATGAATTAATAAATGAAGATGTGAGTGTTAAAAGATCATGTAAATAGCATTTTTATGAAAATAGTCATTTAAGCTCAAAAAGATCATAAGTCACATTTTTAACAAAACAAAAAACATGAAAAATCATTTTTCATTAAAACACTAATCTTCATGGTATATGTATGATTTATCCAAAACTAACAATACACATACATATTCCAAACATAAAAGTGTCTATCAAATGTATTTGCATGAAGGCAAGAGACTCACGGGTATACATGTATATTTATTAGATTGAATTAAAAATACATATACATGAAGTAAAATCATAAAATTTGGTAAAGCATGTATAAATGAGAGAATCATCAAAACTAGCCTATACATGTGCATATAGTGGGTACAAATGAGCATGAAGTGCAAATATATATAAATCAAATGTAACTCACTATTTGTACATGAATAATATAAGTTTTGATAAAAACTACATCTAAGCATGTTTTTAACACATGAAGCACATAAGAACACAAAACATGAACATGCTATGAATATGATATATGTAGAAAGCATGTACATAAAAAGTAGGAGTTTAGAGATTGTTACCAACTCCAAAGCTCCAAGCATGGTGGTCTTTCCCACCAAAACCTCCTTGATAGCGGTGCTCCAAATATGTGTCCTTTTAGTTCAAGTGCACCCACCATCAAGGCACCAAATCTCTCACGTTTTGTGAGAGCCCTCACCTACATCAAATACACAAGGTGGGGATTTTGGTACCCATATTTTCTTGGGTCCTTTGGGATTAGTCTTGTAAGGAACCCAAAAATTTTTATTATTAGCAAAATTAAAATGATGCAACTTGTCATAACAAAATTTTGCTAAATGGCCTTTGCGGCCACAATGTGTACACATGTACACCTTAGAATGCTTATGTGTGTGAGTGTGATCATGATGTGTAACATAAGCATGATGATGTGCATGAATGTGTGGAGTTTGTTTCTTTGAAAACAAAGACTCCAATTTAGAATGGTTGAATGCACACGAGCTCAAAGTTGAGCTCAAACAATCCATTTTATTTTTCAAAACTTTTATCTCATTTGTGGTGGCATGTAAAGCATGATGAGATAAAGAATCATTTTCTTTTTCTTTTTCGAAACAAAATCTTTTATTTTTCACAAATTTTTCTTTTTAAAGACTTATTTCTTGAAAAACAACTTCCTTTGTTTTTTCACCAAATCAATTTTATTTTTCAAAGTATTGTTTCCTTCACACAAATCATTCAATTTTGAAAATAAGGAAACATTCTCATTTTTCAAATCTTCCTTTTCTTTTTCTAAGCATGCAATCTTGTTTCTAAATGAATCTTGTTCTATATGCATGCAATCAAATTTCTTTTTCAAATTTTTATTTTCCTTTTTAATCATGTCATATTCTTAAGCAATAATTGACAAAATGTAGAGAGCTCTTCATATGACATGTTATTATCCTCATCCTCGGATTCGGTAGTTACCTCAAGGGGGTTATCCCTTTGGACCATATAGCACTTGTTGGAGGTGTCGCTTCCAACACCCGAATCGCTCCCCGCATAGTAATGATCTTTTTCGCCAAGGGAGGATGAGGGTATTCCATACTACAAAAGCCGAATAAAAGTTAGAAACCCTAGATAAATAATCATCATTTAGGGTTGACTTTAAAGCATGAAGGGCTTTTGCATTAGCCTCAAAATTCTTACCATCTAAACAATATGCATTATTAGTAGTGGCAAGATAAACATGAAAACTAAGGCCTTGAGGTACAAGGACATCTTAACCTTCCAAATGTGGATTAAGAATGTCAAAAGTGGGTGGTGACATGAAGTCCATGGTGTGTGTACAAAATATTGTGATTAGCCTAAAAATGAGGATCTTTAACTCTAACTTGTAAGACCCAAATCAGAGTACCAAGCTCTGATACCAATTGTAAATCACCTAGAGGGGGGTGAATAGGTGATGGCTAATCTAATGATCACTTAATGCCAAATAACGCGGAAGTAAAAACTATTATGACCTAAACTAAACTCTTACACTAAACACCACGTATAACACAAGAGTGTTGCCGAATTCCCCGTGAAGGGCTCTGGACAAACTCCTCAAGATTCCCCTTGAATGGGTTGAGGTGCCGCGTTGGCTCTCTTGGTTGAATACAAGTGTTAGCAAACAAACCCAAGCAAGTATATCAATTAAGCATAAAATGAATATCTAACATATAAAGATGAGCACAATAAAAGTATGCAAGATATAAATAAGAGACAAAGAGAGAGAGAGAGTGAGCAATCGCAAACACAAGGGATTTGTTTCGAGGTTCGAGCACACTTGTTCTACATCCCCGCCTTCGACACACGAAGGATTTTCACTATGCACGATCCCAATGGATCTCTCCTTGGTGCCGCAACACCTACAATCCCTCGAACTCCCTAGTCCCGTACACACGCAAGCCCCACAAGCTTGCTGAGGCCGCACCTCAAACCAAGAGTTCACAACCAAACTCTAAACCACCACGAGCACACTTGCCCGTTTCCTCAAAGTACAAGAATGAAATCTCTTGGTGATCAAAATACTTTGATCACCAATAAACACTCTCACAAGAACACTCCTATAGAATGAATAGCTCAATGGTTGCTCAAGTTTGTGAGAAAAACAAGGATGTGAATGGTGGTGAAAAACTCAAAGAATCACTTTAAACACTCTTGATAAAATCTTCCCTTTAGATAGGAAATATTTTCTCACAAAAATGTGGAGAAAACTCTTTTAAAAGGATAAGAAAAACTGGCCCAAAGCTCTCCTAAAATCTTGTTAAAAAACAATGGCCAAACCCCAAATTTATAGGCTAAGAAAAACTAGCCGTTGGGGTCTGTCAGGCCTAACGGTCGACCGTCCGGTCGGCCGGCCAACGGTCATATTTCAGACCGTTTAAGCCATCGGTCGACCGAGCCAGGATACAGAGAGCAATCTCTCTGTCTGGTCGGCCGCCCGGCCGTCCGGGGCCTTTCCAGAGGCAAAGCTCTCTGGACGGTCGACCGGGTCGGTCGGCCGGCCATCTTGCAGAACTGGCGTGCACGTCGGTCGACCGGGTCGGTCGACCGGCTACAGCCAGATCAGAAAATTTAGGGATTTAAAAACTTGGCCTTTTTGTTTCAAATAAAATCTCATAAAATACTAAAAAATCTACAAAAATAGTTTTACCAATATACTTTGATAAACAAACATGCTTGCACAAAATCAAGGCATGTTATAAAAGATTTAGACTATTTTTGTAATATGGAAATATTGGCTCAATTGAAAACTTGTATTTTTCTAAAACTTGTTTTCCAAACTTCTTCATGATACAAAAACAAGAGATTTTGAATACATTAAAGCATAGTGTGTATGGATATGATCCACTACATAAATAAGATATCTATGTTTTTGACATTAAGCATTAAACATGGTTTTGGTTTCAAAAGACATGTACATGAGAAACACCAAAAATCAAATAGTATTTTTCAAAATGAAAGTCTTTTCTAAATCTGAAAATTCTTTTATGAAAAGATAACTAAATCACGAGTGTGTGTGTGTGTGTGATATATACTTGAGCAATCCACCAACTATTCTATCCTTACATTTTATCTAAAAATAAAAATCTTATACCTAGACACAAGTCTTCATCTTCTTAAAGTCTTCACTTGAAGCCTTCTCATCTTCTAGACTTGGTCCAAACACGATCCAACGAGCTCAACTCTTGATGTGGTCTTGATGCATAGGCTCATGAATCAACTGGTGCTAGCTCCAAAACTTAACTTTAAATCCTTTGTCGAAGCTCCACACCTACTAAGATCTTGATAACAAATCTGTCACTAATTAAACACAAGATCATTAGTACAATAACTACATGAGTTGATCATCATCAAACTAGAGTGATGGGCCTTTGGGCCAACAGAAAGTTTTGTCAGACTCATCCACAAAGGTTCCTTCTCCACATAGTTAGTCATCTGAAGCTCGGGAGAGATCAATATGTTCCACGCTGCAAAAGCGGAATCACAAAGAGAAATCATAGATAAAAAAATCTTTGCTAACTGTGTTTCTTACTACCACTAGGGCTTGTGTATTAGCCTCTATATGCTTCCTATTACCAAAATAAGATTTCTTAGTAGCGGTAAGGTTAACATGCAATCGTAGGGTTTAAGGTGTACACTCATCCTATTTCATATATCAATGTTGGTAACATCATACATGGGAGGGGTCATGAAATCAATGAGCATATAGACTATATGTGTGCAAATGTAAATCGAAACTAGCAAGCCAAGATCTCACTCTTAGGTGGTTAAACCTAATATCAGGAGCGTAGGCTCTGATACCAATTGACACCTAGAAGGGGTGAATAGGTGTATGAGCTAATCTAATGATAAATGATGTGGAATAAAAACTAATTGCAATACACTATGTGTAACCAAAGAGTGTAGCCGAATTTCTTGTGAAGGGCTCTGGACTATCTCCTCTTGATTCCTCTGAATAAGAGTTGAGATGCTATATGAAGCTCTCTTAGTTCAACACAAGTATCTGCACACAAATAATATCAAGCATATATGATATGAACAATATAAAGCAATATAAGATATAAGAGAGATAGAGTTTAGAGATAGTGGATCAAACGCAGACACCAAGATATGTTTCGAGGTTCGAGCCACTGCTGTACGTCCTCGCCTTCACACAGAAGGATTTTCACTATGTCCACAGAGGACCTCCCACACAGGGAACCTCCACCAAGAAATTTGCAATTACAAAGTTAGGAGTACACAACTCCTCTCTCTCCAACACAACCACCTCTACGCAAGAGGTAAGGCACAAAGCCAAAACAACAATCACCTCTATACAAGAGGGATGAGCACAAAGCCAAACAACAATCACCTCTGCACAAGAGGGACAAGACACAAAGCCAAACTCCACCACAATCATCTTTACACTAGAGGGATAGGCACAAAGCCAAAGAAAACTACTCCTCTCAAACACCACCATCTCTACACAAGAGGTAAAGCACAAAGCCAAATCAAAGGAGGGATTACAATCTTAGTGATCATAATGATCACAAACAACTTTTCCTCACAAATATAAGATCCTATAGATTGGATAAGGATGATAGCTCAAGTGTGAGAAAATAAGGGTTTGGAAAACAAATCATAAAGAAAAATACTTGGGAAAAATACTAAAATGAAATAGAAATGAAGATCAAAACAATTTCCCAAAGACTCTTTTTTCTTTGATTTTTTAACCATTGAAAACAAATAAAAATAAAACTTTGTAGCCCAAAACTCTTTAAAATCTTACTACAAAACACTTGAAAAGATAGAAAATTTTACTGTCAAAAACCATGTTGAAAACAGCCCAAGAGGACCCCTTTATATTGGCCCCAAATAAAAGAGCCGTTGCAGCCAGAAAATGACAGAAATGCCCTTACGGTCGACTAGCACAATGGTCATATATCTAACCATTGTGCCTCCGATCGACCGCTCGGTCGACCGGGCCAAGCCTATCGGTAAACCGCCCAGTCGACCAGCAGCACCCGAGAGTTGGGTGCTTTCAGTCGGTCGACCGCGCGGTCGACTAGCCTACTGGGCTGGTCCTTTGTGTACGTCTCGTGCACATCGATCGACCGACCCCTGGTCTGGTCGACCGCCAGTGTGGTTTGGCTGGGAATTATAGATATTGAAACTTAGTTATTTTAACTCCAATAAAATCTCATAAATACACATAAATTTCACAAAAATAAGTTCTTGTAAGATATTTGAATAATATGTGTGACCAAAATTAACACATATTACAAATTATTTGAACTATTTTCTGATATAAAATATTTGAAATTAAATAAAAATCGTATTTGCTGAAAACCAAACTTTAAAATGGAAATCCGATTTTTTTCAAACTTGTATAAATATAAAATAAGATATTTTAAAAATATTTGAAGCATATTGTATATAGATAGAATCCAATACACATGTAATGATATACTATGTTTTTGACATGAAATCCAAAAATAAGTTTTGTTAATTACAAAACTCTAAATAATGAATAGGATCATCAAAATAAGTATTCCTAAGTATATGAAGCATATATGTATATAGATGAAATCTAATATACATTTAAACAATATAACTTGTTTTGATTCTATCTATTCATGAAATCATATATATGTCTATTCAAAATCCAAAACCAGTTAAGCGAAAATCAAACATATTGAACTTTTGTGTGTGTGTGTGAACTTGAGCATATCAACACTATCTATCTTTAAACAAGATCTAAATAAATCGAAGTCTTCTTGTCGATCCTCATCTTCAAGACGACCCTATCCAAACACGATCCAACGAGCTTGACTTCATGTGAGTGCTAGATGCGATCTTGATGCGCGAGCTCTTGAATCTACATGAGATAGCTTCAAAACTCCTTTGTTAAAGATAAACACCTACTAATATCTTGTTCAATAACTGAAATTATATAAACACAAGATCATTACTAAACTAACCTTCATAAGTTAGTCATCATCAAAACTAAGGTGAAAGGCTCTGGGCTAACAATAAGTTGTAACTCAAAATAGTTAATTTTTGATCATGTAAATCTCACTTGCATTCTAATTACAATCTAATTTTTATTTTAATATTATTTTACGGTTAACTTTGTGGTCAACTTTTCACTTTCACTTTCACATTACCATCTAAAACACCAAAAAAGATATAATATTTTTCAAACCACACTTCCCAACAACATTCAAACACTGAAAAACTTACTAACCAATTCTCAAGTTCCAAAGGGAACTATTACTACTTCCTCACTTCTCTCCTAACAAACAACCCCAAAAAATAAATCTGAAAAGGAGTTTAGAAGTGTTTCTACAAAAATAAATTCTATTCGATATGTAATATGAAGTGTTTACGGCCTCGGCCCATAGATATTTAGGGAGTCCGTATTTACTAATCATTATCCTAGTCATCTCTTAAAGAGTGTGATTCTTCCTTTCAACGACTCCATTTTATTGTGGAGTTTTTAAAACAAGATAGTTTATGTTTAATTCAATTTTCTTCACAATGAGTGATAAAGGAATGGCTAATGAATTCACCACCTCTATCACTTCTTATGCGCGAAATTGAAAAAATCTTTTTCTTTCTCAACCGAAAAAGCTTCGTCTTCGTTTTCCAAAAAGAAAACCCATGTAAATCTAGAGAAATCATCAACTAAAACAAAAACAAAACAATTACCACTAAAACTTTTGATTTTTGTTGGACTAAACGAATCAATATGGATCAACTCTAATAATTTAGATGTCATGATATTCCTTATTGCTTTGAAAGAGAACTTGGTTTGTTTTTCAAGTTGGCACGCATCACAAATGCGATCCTTTTCAAACTTCAAGTAAGGAATACTCTTCACCAATTCCTTGGAGTTAATTCTAGATAGATGGTCAAACAAAACATGGCCAAGTCTCCTATACCATAACCAGGAATCTTCATTAAAATATTTAAATAAGTAGCATTGCAATGTAAATTTAACATATCAATCATATTAACATTGTTTTCATGAAAACCAGAAAGAATACAAATATTTATTTTCTTTTCTAAAATATCGCAGGTGAAATCATCAAAAATACCTTATAATCTTTATCACAAAGTTGGCGAATGCTCAAGAGATTATACTTGAGACCTTCAACCAAAACAACATTTTCTATTAAAAGAGGTGAGCCAATTTTAATATTACCTATACCAATGATTTTGCCTTTTGAATCATCTCCGAAGGTGACGGTGCCACCTTCATGATACCTTAATAAGATTGCAAAGTTGTTGATATTCCAAGTCATGTGCCTTGAGCAACCGCTATCAAGGTACTACCGCTCCCTACGCCTTGGAGTCTTGGTGCGTACCTATATCAAGTAAAGAAGTTGTTGATTTTGGTATCCATATTTTCTTGGGTCCTATAGTGTTAGTTCTTCGAACCCAAACATGATCATTTGAAGTATTAATGCGATCAAAACAAAACTTAGTTAAATGACCCTTCCGGTCAAAATAGGTGCAAGTATAAACTCTTCCATACATAAATACAAATGTGTATGTGAAACATGGCATGATTATTGTGTGTGGCATGTTTAGCATGATGTGTGTGGGCATGTTGTGCTTGATGAGTGTGGGCGTGTATAGCATGATGAACCTGAACATGTTTTCTTAGAGTGTATCTCTTAGGAAACATGGCCTATAATCTAGCCTTTATCAAAACTCACATTTTTTTCAAAATATTTCCCAAAGTGCTAATTTTGATTTTTAAAATAGAAATCTCTCTTTCATCAATCAAAGAAAATTTTGCTTTACAAGAACTTTGTGTGCTCAAATCCTTTTATGTAGAAAAAAGTGTGGAAGACAAAATCTCTTTTTCTTCTGAAAGAATAACAACTTGATTTTGAAGAAATTTATTTTCTTTTTTATTTTTAAATGTTTCTTCTTGAGAAAATAATAGCTATGAGAAAGTTTTTCAAAAGCTTCACCCAATCCATCCATGGTCAATTTACAATCATCTAGGGATGGTTCGAATGTTACCTTAGGTGTGTTATTATTAGCCATGAAGCACAATAACCTTGTCCACCTCTTCTTTGGATTCACTCTCCGAATCCCATATTGCTTTGAGAGCCTTCTTCTTGTAGGGCTTCTTTAAGGTAGATGACTTGCTTTTGGTTTCCAGGCATTCCACAACAATGTGTCCAGGCTTCAGGCAATTGAAGCAAATGATCTTTTTCTCCTCCTTTCCTTACCAACCTCTTCTATTATTGAATTTGGCTTTGTTGTACATCCTCCTCAGATTCTTCATAAGGAGGGAGAGGTTTTCATCTTCTTCTTCTTCATCATCTTCATCGAAGATGGTAGGAGTGGACTTCAAGGCAATCATCTTTCTTTTGAGACGTCATTTCTTCTCTAGCCTTCCTCTCCATCTTATGGGTCTTAAGGTTGCCAATAAGACCTATGAGCTCCATCTCTTCCTTGTCATTGAGTCTTTAATGTTGTAGCTTTGACATCTCATGATGGTGGTAGAGCATTAATGACCTTCCTCACCTTTTGGTCATTATCAATAGCATCATTTAGAGAGGAAAGATCATTGGTGATTTTAGTAAACCTTGTAACCATGTCATCAATGAATCATTATCATGGCAAAATTCTCATATTGAAACGCAAGAGATCAATCTTAGTTCTCTTGAATTGTGATGTCCCCTCATGTGTGACAGCGAAGTGTGACCAAATCTCATAGGCGGAGTTGCAATGAATGATCCTAGCTATGTTATCATCATTCAAGACTTGAAGCAATACATAGTATACTGTTGCATTGGCATCAAATTTCTTGGTGGCAATATCAGACTATATGTTCTCGTCACCAATGGGTATACTAAATGGTTTGGTCACCGTCTTTGCAACCCGGCTTCCTAGGGATTGCAAGAAAAAGGTTATCTTAACCTTCCATATTGGAAAGTTAAGGCCATCAAAATTTGGTGGAGTCTTACTTCCTTCGGCCATATTAATTAGTGTGGATAGCAAATGAAAATGCAAATGAAGAGATTAGCAAAAGGATCTCTCTAAGACGGTTAAACCAAAATCTTGAGTTCAAGGCTCTGATACAATTGAAAATAAACGTAGAGGGGGTGAATAGGTGCAATGCTAATCAAATGTGGAATAACAACAATCTATGATAAATGATGCAAACCGGTCACTCAAAACAAGAAGTGAAGCCAAATTTTCCCGTAAAGAGCTCTAGAACTTCTCCTCTAATGTTCCTCTAGATTATGAGTTGAGGTGCTCAATTACCTTCTTGTTGAGATGAGTAAAGACCGATAAATAAGAGTGATGAAGGTAATGCAATGATAAATGTAATGCAAGCAATAAATAGAATATGCAAGTGAAGCAACAACACAAGTATAAGTAATCTAAGGAGATAGAGATTAAGAGACAAGTAATCGCAAACACAAATAATTTGTTTCGAGCTTCGAACCATCGCTCTACGTCCCCGCCTTCACCACCGTGAAGGATTTCACTATCCACAACAAGATCTTCCACAAAGGGACCTTACAATAAGAAATTATAATGGTCTATACAAGATCAGAGTACACAGTTCCAACACTTAATCCTCTACACAAGAGGTACCATAAAACCAATGAGGTTTAAAAGCTCTTGGTGACGGCTAGATCACAACCAATCTTTTTTACAACTTCCTATAAAGTAGATAAAAATTGAAACTCAAGGAGTTTGTGATCGTAAAATTCAGTTGAAAGAATTTAAGAGCTGAAAAATCAATTGAAATAGCTTTGAAAATGATAGCACTTAAAAACTAGAAACTTGAAAATTTTATCTTTAAAGCAAACTTGATTTTCAATGTATTTCTCAAAAACTATTGTTCTAAATTCAAACCCAATGACCTTATATATACGCAATAGATAGACAATATTAGTTTAGCTTATCAGGTCATAAGGGGTGTGATTTGACCTAAAGAAAACAAAAATGCCCGTTGGAAAAGTCAAAAGAAAAGATATATTTTGAAAACTAGCCGTTATGGGCTTTTGACAGAACTTCGGTCTACCGGCCAGTCGACGGGCAGTTCATTTTTGAACTAGCCGTTATGGCTCAGTCGACCGGCCAGTCGACGGCTCCCAATAATATCTTGGGTTGAGCCAGTCGGTCGATCTGTCTATCGACTACTGGGGTTAGCGGTCAACCGACAAGCGTGCACAATATGCATAACCCCAGCCGGTGCCAATAATAGGCTATGGTCGACCGGCCTAGCCAAAAGACATTTTCATGACTGTTTTTTAAATAGCAAACTATTTTGAAATATTTGTATTGGTTTTAAAAACAAATAACAATGTACACGCAATGAAATACATGTTCTAAACAGGATATAAAGTTTTGAAAAAATTGAAAACATGTATCAAGTACCTAACATGCAAAACACCAATATGGGAAAACCTGTATGTTGAAAACGTGTATTTTTATTTGTGTGACTTCTTAAACGTTAAATCTATATTCTACACTTTAAACATACTATTTTCTTATAAGGCTCAATATGACTACAAGAGTCCTCAAGTGGGCTTCTCCAATAGCGACGTCAAACGCGTTTGAGCTTCAATCCCTTCTTGAATAGTCTTAGGTCTTCATATACCTTTCTTTTAAGGAAGAAAACATCTTGAATCTTCTTGAACGCAGAAATACGCTTAAACATTTGAACTTAATTACTACTAAATAACCACATAGGTTTTGTTATCATCAAAATAAAAAATCATTGATTGTAACCTTGGGCCAATATAACCATACCATGATGATGATTATCCTCCATGGGTGGTAATACGTTAAAGAGCTTGTCATGTTCAGGGTTCGTCAGTTTAGAACGAGATCTAGTCCGCGTTCGCTTCCCCATCTGCGTCATTTGGCCTTCAGGATTTGTTTTCCAGCAGTTACAAGTATCAGACTCCTCGAAAGCTTCTGTTCCCTTCTTATCTTGCAGAACTATTATTCAGCAATAATATGCACGAGAATTTCGAAACTATGTTATCCTTGTGAGTTTTAAAATTAGACATAAATGAAGAAAGAAAAAGAAGGGGAAATTGCTTTTAGGTCCCTAGGGAGTTTGACTTGTGTCATAACTCCCTGGAGAAAAAAAGTGGTCAAAAAGCCTTTTGACCAAGTTTTCTTTGTTTGCAGATCCCTGTCTCAATACATGGCTTGGTGTATATTTGCATTTGCCATTTGCCCTTACTTTAATTGACCAGTGTGCTCTCATTTGTCCATAATTGGCCCACTTGATGTACTATGAAATATTTGGTGACAGTTTAATTGTTTTGCTGTTCAATTTAAAATTCTTGAAGCAATTGTTTTGATGTTCACTTCAATTGTTATTTGTTCATTTCAAAAAAATTGTTAACTTGATTAAAATATTATAAAAAATTATTTAAATATTGAAAATAAAAGTAAATGAGAACAAAAAATAATTAATAACTTGTTTTATAAATCATTTAACCTCTATTGTTTATAAAACAAAAATCATTTAACATATGAATATTTATTTGTTTGTTTGTTTGTTTGTTTATCTTTTTTATTAATTTGTGCCCAACCCCCGATCTGTGAAGCCCTCGGTTTGCCCTCAATCTGTGAAGATTGTAGTACCGAGCTTCTCCGACTCCTGCGAGCTCCATTGGCTCGTTATAACCCTGAGCAGAAAATAATTTTTGAAACTTAGATACAAATTTTTGTTGGTTGTAAAGATTGTTTATATTTTGTGATCAATATTCCAAAGGTAGTCATGTCCCCAAAATGTGGACATATATTCCAATATTGGATACATTTTTGAAAATGTGGATATATATTATACCTGGTATTCAAGTTCCTAAAATATGGACATATATTCCAATAGGTGGACATTTTTTTCAAAATGTGGACATATATTCCAATTTTTTGACATTTTTCCGAAATGTGGACATATAGTCCAAAAGGTGGACATTTTTTCCAAAATGTAGACATATATTCCAAAATTTATAGGTAAATACAAAATAAAAAATCTCACATTTCCAATTTGATTACTAAGTAATATTAGTATCAAAGTTAGTATCAAAATAAACATTTGATAGTAATGAGAAAAAATGGCATATATTTTTAAGGTGGACATTTTTCGAAAATATGGTCATTACTTGAAAATATCGACATATACTCCGAAATGTGGACATTTTTTTCAAAATGTGGACATATATTCCAAAAGGTGGACATATATCTCCATTTTTAGACATTTTTTTTCACAATGTGGACATATATTCGAAAATTTAAGATACATACAAAATGAAAAATCTCACATTTTCAATTTGATTACTAACTAGGATTAGTTTCAAAGTTTGTACAAAGTATAAACATTGGATAATAATGAGAAAAATGAAATATATTTCATAAGGTGGATATTTTTGAAAATGTGGACATTTACTTGGAAATGCTGACATATACTCCGAAATGTGGACATATATTCTGAAATTTTTGACTTATATATGAAATGTGGACATATACCCGAAAATGTGGAAACAATGTCCAAAAAGTGGACATAATCATACTAAGGTGGACAAAATATTAGAGAATGATACCTTTTGCTTGTCTAAATTGGGAATAGAATATAGCAATTATTAGTTTTAGGATCAATCTGACAACTAATCAATGTCACCGATCTAATTGGCCAGGTCGGTGAATATCAGGTGGGAGATTTTCCGTTTAATAGAATGTTCCTTAATTACAAAACCACCTTTCAATTACCTTCCTTGGTTAAACACCAATTAGACTGGTATAAGTCAGTCTCAATATACTGAATATCAGTATAACCCTGTATAAAAAAAATTAATTCACTTATATAATACTTGGAGTGAGGTACGCTTATAGTGAATCTTCTTAAGACAATTACGTCCCCCGCTACGGTGCTAACGGATTACTGGACGCTGGTCTCCCAATATACAACACTTCTTAACGGTATTTGGATAGCACTATCAAATCACCGTATGGTCGAACCGTAGTTAACTAGTACCTTCACAGGTGTTTCCATTGATTTGCAAAGGGAAAAAACTTACAAAAAAGGTAGAGGAGCTAAATTACAAGTACACAAAAGATTACAAGTAGATCTCCTCTGAGATTCTGGAGAAGTGTGCCGATAGGAGTCTAGTCAGCGCGCGACCACTTTGTCCCTTTGACGATGCGAGCGATGAGATTCCCTTCTCGCCTGGTTCCGGGAATCGAAGAACAGAAGGTTGGTAGAACCCTCTTGTTACTTCTCAAAACCGCCTTCACTTAGGAATTCCTTCTCGCCTGGTTCTAGAGATTCCTTGAGAAGAGGGAGGTATTAGGGTATCAGCAACCTGATTAGAGAAGCAGCTCTCTAAAAGTCTTTGAATCAAGAGAATATATCTCTATTTGTACGCGCGGTGCGTCCTCTTGAGAAGTCTGTCGTCTCTCTGGAGCGTATCGCCTGCGTCCTCTCCTTGTGCCCCTGGTGGGCTATTTATAGGGAGAGCAGGGGTATAATCGTCCTTTGAAAATATAGAAACAGATTGAATCAAAATCTGTTTAAATCTGAAAAGTAGCCTTACTGCGAGGCTAGAATCAGCTTCTGCGAAGCTAGAAATAGCAGGTCGGTTGATCCACTTGATCTGTTTTGATCCTTTCCATATAGTTGGAGGATTTTCCTTGATCTTCTTACTCGTTTTAGGAGAGTAAATAGATTATGGAAATCAACTGCCAAATTGATCTCAGATTTGATCTTGATTGGATTTGATCTCAATCCTGATTAGATTTGATCATATCTGGAGATTTAATTGGTTAAAGGTTGGCCATAGCAGACCCGCAACGGCGCACCCGCGTCGATCTCATAGCGGAGCTAGAAGAAACATCTGGCGAAGTCAGAAGACAGCTCTTCAGCGGAGCTAGATAACGTCTGTAGCGAAGCTACCGAACATTCTTCTGCTTCAAGCGAAGCTAACTCTCTGCGGAGTTAACTGAGCACTTTAGGCGAAGCTATAAGTTAGCTTCCTGGCGGAGCTGTGAATGGCTTCAAGGCGAAGTTGGATGATCTTAGCCTCTCAGGCGAGGCTGTCCCTTTGGGCTCATGTGATGCTAAGTGATAGCATCTTAGACCTGCTGAGGTCTGTTTAGAGATAATCTGGGCTTACTGTCTGCTTCACTGGATAGTAGAGTCCAAGTTGCTTCCTTGTCCCTCGGAGATAGGTGAAAACTGGTCGTCAGCTTATCTGTCACTTGTCTTTTGTAAATGTCAACAAGTACAGAACCGGTCGTCAACTTGTCTATCGCTTGTCTTTGTAAATGTCAACAAGTTTAGACACATTATTCAGGCCAGTAAGAATCTTGTCTTTTTTAAAGTGTCAACAAGAACCCCTTCAAAGTTTTCGAAAGTCTACAATGGCTCAGACTTCAAAATACTTTGAATTGCTTTGATCGGTGGTATGTGAAGTACGAACGTCGCCATGGTGGTTGAGTTCAGCTTCGCTTTCAATCCTGCTTTAGGATAGATTTGCCGAAGAATCGTGTAGATTCGCGACTCTGAGTAGCTTCGCATCTGGGTAGCTTCTCATCTGAGCCTTCCCGGAATAAGTTCGCTTTGGAACATCTTCCTTTCCCGAGGCCAACTGCTTTGGGCCAGTCACGA
>JAVJIF010015539.1:0-75575 GCA_038442645.1 Agave tequilana
CGGGAAAAATTCAGTTTTTACTCTGGCACTTTGATGGTAATCAAATTGTATAGAAGAAGTACCTTCTTGGCTTGGCTTGGTTTCTAAAAGCTTATGCCAGATTAATGAGTGTTTATTTTGGTGGAACATGACCAAATATAAAATTGGGTGGAATAGTGTTCAAGATAACATTCACACTAATCAATTCTAATTCTTGCAACTTACATAGGAGCAATAGATGTCAAACTGCCCGGAAGTTGAGGGAGAAGTGCATCCATAATCAAGTTTTTCTCAATTGGATTTTAGCACATAAGAATAGGATATTGATAAAGTTTATACAAGGTAGTAGGGTCAAAGTAGGGAGGTTGAAGATTTGCTTTGCATCTATATCTCACACCGTATTGTATATATCAAACTTAACCAGGATATTTATTAATGCTTACATGGTTGATTGTATTGCATGGGACAAAAAGTTGTGCAAATTCAGTCAGGAATATTAGAGTTCAATATGCATTTGGAGGCGAGGGATGAAATAAATTCCTGAAGAAAATTGTCATGGCTAAAATGTACCTATTTACAGAACAGAATGAAGTCAGTAGGATCAAAATGGGGATGCTTCAAACATGAGATCAAGACCTGTTTATTATTCATGTTGTATTTCACGTAACTAATTGGAAGATTTACAATTCTGTGATTGTATTCTAAGTGTTAGAGAATTGGTCAGAGAGGAAGTCATATATATATATATATATATATATTATATATAATATATATATATATATATAATATATATATATAGATAGAGAGAGAGAGAAGAGAGAGAGAGAGAGAGAGAGAGAGAGAGAGACTTGTGTCATTCCGGAAGGATTCGAGGCCGAATCCTTCCCAATCAAAATCTGACATTCGAATACAAGATCCACTCCGTTGAAGTTGATCTATATTATTTCAAGTATCTATAAACAAAAAATCAAGTGTTTTGAATACTTTTTGTCATGCATCAAGTAGGGAAAAACGGACAGCCTAAATAGTGAGTTGGTTAGTTTAAATGTGGAACATTTGAAACCTAACAAATATTGGTTTGTAGGGGTTTTTAAATGTTTAGATCATGATCAAATGGCCGGATCGAGAATTTGTATGTCTAAAGATATAGATCTAACCAACTCACTACTTTCGGCCGTTCACTTTGCACTGTTTGATGGATGGGCAAAAAAGTATTCAAAATACTTGATTTTTTATTTTTAGTTACTTTAAATAACATAGATCAACTTCAACGGAGTGAATCTTGTATTTGAATGTCGGATGTTGCTATTTGAGTGGGAAGGATTTGGGCTCTAATCCTTTCGGAATGACACAAGTCTCTCTCTCTCTCTCTCTCTATATATATATATATATATATATATATATATATATATATATTATAGATGACTTGGGTACATGCGGAAGGATTCGAGCCCGAATCCTTTTCACTCAAACTCAATCTCACTACATTTAAATACAAGTTCCACTTCGTTAGAGTTGATCTCTATTGTTTAAAGTAACTAAAAGCCAAAAATTAAATGTTTTGAAT
The DNA here is from genome assembly GCA_038442645.1 of Agave tequilana. Classification (NCBI taxonomy): domain Eukaryota; kingdom Viridiplantae; phylum Streptophyta; class Magnoliopsida; order Asparagales; family Asparagaceae; genus Agave; species Agave tequilana. The sequence continues at coordinate 1,547 of JAVJIF010015539.1, forward strand.
GCTTTTACCCATCCATCAAGTAGGCGAAAATGAGCGGGCGAAATAGTGAGTTGGCTAGTTTAAGAAACATAACAAAAATTAGTATGTAGGGTTTTTTAAATGTTTAGATCATGATCAAATGATCCGATCGAGAATTTATATGTCTAAAGTCATAGATCTAAGTAAAATGTTATTTTCGACTGTCCATTTTGCGCCTACTTGATGGATGGGCAAAAAGTATTCAAAACACTTGATTTTTGATTTTTAGTTACTTTAAACAATGTAGATCAACTTTAACGGAGTGGATCTTGTATTTGAATGTCATGGGATTGAGTTTGAGTGGGAAGGATTCGAGCTCGAATCCTTCTGGAAGCACTCAAGTTATATATATATATATATATATATATATATATATATATATATATATTAATATATATATTATATAGAGAGAGAGAGAGAGAGAGAGAGAGAGTTCCAGAAGGATTCGAGTCCGAATCCTTCTCACTCAAATATCAACATTTAACATTCAAATACAAGATCCACTCTGTTGAAGTTGATCTGTATTATTTCAAATATCTATAAACCAAAAATCAAGTGTTTCGAATACTTTTTGCCCATGCATCAAGTAGGAAAAAAACGGACAGCCTAAATAGCGAGTTGGTTAGGTTAACGGTGTAGAACATTTGAAATCTAACAAAAATTGGTTTGTAGGGGTTTTTAAATGTTTAGATCATAATCAAATGGCCGGATCGAGAATTTGTATGTCTAAAAATATAGATGTAACCAACTCACTACTTTCGGCCGTCTATTTTGCGCCGCTTGATGGATGGGCAAAAAATATTCAAAACACTTGATTTTTGGTTCATAGATAGTTGAAATAATATAGATCCACTTCAACAGAGTGGATCTTGTATTTGAATGTCGGAGGGTTGTATTTGAGTTGGAAGGATTCGGGCTCAAATCCTTTTGGAAGGACACAAATCTCTCTCTCTCTCTCTCTCTCTCTCTCTCTCTATATATATTATATATATATATTATATATATATATATATATATATTATATATATATATAATATATAGAACAATTTTTTTGGATGTGTCGGAAGCAGCCTTTGGTAAAGGAGAAATATGTGAGACAAGGAGAAATATGTGAGATAACCACTTCAGCCACAAGCTTAAGTTGGTGGGTTATGGGATAACAATGTATGTCAAACAACTTAACAAGCAGGAATTTCTATTGGTGCAAATTCTTTTTATTATCACTTTGAACCTTTTCTTTTTGCAAACCATGGAATTAATTTTAGTAAATGCCCTCTTTTAACAACTGAATGCTTCTCATCCCAATTACTGACTATTTGGTCTCTTCACCCGTCAGCTTTGTCATGTAATATGCATAACTAGAAACCTGAGCATGTTGGCGCTTTAGGTGGAAAATGAGATCTTCAAAGAAAAGCACATGAGTCTATGCCAAAGTATCTGTTATAAAGTTCTATTCCTTGCTTTAGAGTTTAGTGCATACACATTCAATTTTGAATGTAGTCTCTTAGAACTTTCTATGTCATCATTTTGTCATCCCTAACAAGCAGCATGCATGCATAGTGTAACGGATTCTTGCATCCGCAGGCAGATGCAACACTTGTAAGCTCATAGAAAGAAGATCCTAGTTGAAACTTGAATTTATTTATTTAATCTGTGATGTACATAGATCCTGTCCTTGAGCTTAGAGGTAAACATTTTGCTTTAATTTATGAAGTTAGTGGACAAGTGAGCTTCAGTCTCAATAGTTGTTTCTTGCATGTCTGCAGAGACTTTTGTACTTGCAAGAGGAAGTGATGAGATAATCATCTTTCTGGTGTTATCTAATGAGATGTGACATGACCATCAAGCTTTTATACTATAATTTCTTCAGAAAGTAAAAAAAGTAGCAAACATCGGGAATAGCAAGATACACAAGTTCAAACTATTGAGCAATGGCCAGTTAGGGTTCTAAGTTATTTTTCCATCTTCTAGAAGTATACCACTTAGCAATCACTTGCCTCCCAGAAATTCCTTTGTTATACTGTCATTTCATTTAGATAGTGGCCACCTTGTAGATCATTCTAAACAGCTTGATTCTCAATTTTCTCTTTGCAGATGGATAGTTTCCATTTATTGCCCTAGATTCCAAACTACTGCAAAATAACTCTGCTAGCCAGAACAATTTTTCTTTCCCTCAGGGTATCTTGATATCTTCTAATTCTGCGAGGCAAAATGTTCCAGGCTGTTCCCAGCTTTATCAGTCAAAGGTCATTTATAAGCTATATACCTATCAGTCAGTTTCTATCTTCAACTTCAGTGTTTTATGTGCATCAACCATTCAACTTTTCATAAGTTTTGCAACATCTCACTAAAGCAAATTTCAGGCAGTTGTTTAGATTTGAGCCTATCAAGGATTATGTTGAGGAAGAAAATGTTCAACTCCAGAGCATGTATATTGCAGCCAATTAGCTTAGTCTCAAGAACATTTCCAAGAGTGAGAATGAGGAAACATCCAATGACCTTGCTTTATGAACCTACCTGCATGCCAAAAACACATTCCTCACATGTAACTTTATGTACTTGTTTGAATAGTAAAATATATTCCTCAACCCTCACCATAACTTTGGTATTTTGGTGCCAGGGAAGGGACATTAACATGTCATTAGAGCCACCAGTTTCAAACCGGGCGTTCATTTAAAGGGGAAAAAAAAACTACGCAAAACCTAGGCTTAGGCTCACAAAAGGGTGGTCACCTGCGGGGCAGTGTTAGATGTAGAAATGTACCCCTCCATCCGTACTATAATTTTGGAGTTTTGGTGCACTGTCAGGGACTTCTTTAAGAATACTCAATGTTGTATTGAGCTAATGTACATGCGTTTTGCATTGACTGGAATTATGTTTCTCTTTTTCTTTTCCTTTTCCTTTTTGTATGCTTACATGCACTAAATCACTAATTACAGACTTAAACTGGGCACAACTTTTAAAATCTTAGCTCAGTGGCATTATGAACTCTATTAGGATTTATGGAATAGACCACTTAGCCAAGATTGTAGTAGCCTTCTCTTTATATAGATTTTAGATAAACACAAGATTGCAAGAGTACCCTTTCTTGTGGTACACATTAATATTCTCTCGCAAGCTGGAATATAGATATCAGTCATGCCTAATTTGTTACAAAGACCAGAAAAGATCTCCTAAACAAAGTTTTCCTCAACAAAAAATTAAGAAACAAATAAATATTAAAACAGTTGAAAAGAAGTAGTGAATCATTGATGTTAATGCTAAAGTTGCAAACCAAAGCAATCCCCCTGAGTCGAACCTCAAACCTCTGAGTCGAACCTCAAACAGTTGTGTGAAGAATACACATGAAAAGTCAAATATTCATCTCTTTGGATAGGTTGAGAAATTTACAGATTTCCAAACTCGGTAGAAGAGGTTTTTGAGAAATTCTCAAACCTAGTAGAAGAGGAGGTTTTGGGAGATCCTCAAACTTAGTAGTAGAACTATCAAAACCAAGTAGAATCAGATCAAATAAAACCCATCAATGCATTTTAAACACCCAAAACAATAGGAACCGACTGAAAATCAAACTTCGATACACCAAGATATGACAAATAATTTCAATCTTAGATTAACATAATTTGAGAGTGACATAATTGTTCATCGTGAATTGCCACGGTACTGTTCACGTGAAATTCTTTTTTGCAGATCTGAAGAAGAAAAATGAAAAAAGAAGATAAAAAAAGAAAAAGATGGTGTAGATGAGTGGTGGCTAGGGGTTCTTGGGGGATGACTGGGTTTGGTGGTAGCTAGGATTAGGGAGTTGATGGATGATGATGGAGGTGTTGGTGGTGATGGAAAATGGATCTCATGATACCTAAAGGAATAATTTTGATACCATGTTAGGATTTGTGGAATAGACGGCTTACCCGAGATTGTGATAACCTCCACTTTATATAGATTATAGATATACACAAGAGTATAAGAATACCCTTTCTTGTGTTACACACCAATAAATTCAATTTGGGTTGAAACTTTTCTCTTGTGGTTGCACACTTGCACTAGTGACATCCACATTAAGTATAATCAAAACTTGATTTTATTAAAGCATCACAAAATTCAGTATCATGTTCCATAAACTACTAGCTGGACTAATGATTATATTGTTAATTATATCATTTTCTGCTTTTCTTTAACTCTGTTACTAAAGTTTGTTGTTTCATCCATTTGACTTCTGCCTGCTTGCAAATTTTCTTGCAATGGAGCATTCTTTTGCTTTGCATAATTTCTAGGTATGCTTACCTTCTCTAGTTTCCTTTCGAAACTCCTGGTCATCTTTAGTTCCTTCCGTACATTTTATTTCTTTCATTATTTACTAATGGCATGCAAGAAGCAGTTTCTTGTTTTATGGCTGCACTTAGATGCTGCTTTGAAATAGTTTATTTACTAACTGGACGCTATATTTATTTCTTTATCTATCATCATTGTAGATTTAAAGTATTCCATAGGAATGTTTGGGCTATATTTTCCCTATCCAATTATATGCAGATTTCTAATATGTCCCTTGTTGGACTTCTTTCCATTTTATGGTCAGTAAAGGCAAAAATATTATTTTTCTCAAAGATGTTGAAATAGGTAGGATTTCCTTAGTGCCAACTGGCCTTCTAGGATTATTACAAGCCCCTCTGACTATATTTTTCTGGTTGGGATCTGGAACAATCTAGAGAGAATTGGTCAGGTTGAAGGTCATAAAATTGTCAAATCTGTGATGTAGCCCTGTGCCAACTGGCCTTTTCTGGTAGTTTCTTCTTTAGTTGTTCACTCATTTATCACATATTCTGCGTGCTACTTCTTCAAAGATTGAGAAATGGACAGTAGGACTTTTTTTTTTCTTCGGCAACATTCTTATGCTCTTTTAATCAAGTGTTTTGTTCCTGTTCTACCATCTTTAATTGTCTGTCTTTTTGATGTATGCTGTATCTTATGTACATAATTGCTGGAGCAGGTTTCATCCATCTTGCATGGGTATGACTATTGAACAAGCAAAGAAATTAGATCACTTCCTGTGTTCAGATTGTTCCTCTGAAGATGATGCCAAGAGATCTGTGAATGGTTTTCCTGCTTCACCTGAGCCAAAGGTAAAGAAGAGATTGTTTCTTCTACCCCACTTTCTTTTTGTATTCTCATGATTAAATACTTATATGTTCAATTAAGATGTGAAGCTTTGCAAATTGCACCTTTGCTATAGGCGTTAAAAGATCTTATTAGTCCCTCTCCACCATCACATCTTTATCTTTTTATCTAGCATTCAATTAATTACTTCATCTTTATTCATATACGCATGCCACTTTTCTATTGATATACTTCGTCTTTGCTTCTTCTGCAGTATCTCTGTGAGGGAAATTTCACAATAAATGAGGCCTGGACTTATCGGTTTTACAGAATGAAATTACCATACTTTCATCAAACTATGATCTTATTGTTATAAAATATCTTGCCAAACTGCTCATTTAGATAGATAATTAGAGATTGTTAATGGAGCCTATCTTAGCCTTCCACAATAGCAGTTTAATGCAAGGGTATGAATATCATAATGTAAATTGCCAATCAAACTAATAGAGTAGCGTAAACGAGTGTACTGCTTAATGGATTTTCGTGCTTTTGCTTTATGCTGGGATCTATGACTTAGTTGGGAAGTTAAACCTTGACTTAATTGGAAAGTTAACCTTCTTCAAAGACATATCATCAAATGAATTTCAATTCTTCAGGATCTCACACCATATAGATATTTTTCTTCCCCCTTCTGAATATTTGCAGTTGGGCCTTTCTCTTCGTTAGGATCCTATCTACAAATTTGTTACCATATCCTCAAGCCATCTTTTTACAATTTATTTACACAATTTATTTACACCTATTAGTAATGGCATGTACATTAGATATGTATTGTTTTAATTTGATATTTATGGTAGCCTGTTGCACATACTCTTCTCATTATTTTTACTACTATTTAAAAAATTATAAAAGGTAAACTACATGGTCAGTGCTCTCTTGTTGCCTTGGTGCTATGGGAGGTAACAAAACTTTGCTGCGATGAATTCCTGGATAGTAAGTCTCAACTGAGATTGCTCATAGCATTGTATTAAATTGATAATCCTTAGAAGATGCTGTCATGCTGATCATACAGAGCAGATAACTTACATTCCTATTTTCTTCATCTCAAAACCTTATGTTTTCTACTCTTTTGCCAGGAGACTAATTGTCCTTTAAATTTGTTGGTTGTTTCATAATTCCTGCTCGACTGAACTTCAACCTAGGATGAACTTGGATTAGGATCTTGATCTCATTTTCCCCAAATGATCCAAATTCTGTTTTGCTTGAGCATCTTTAAATGTCACTGGCGTTTCTCAAAAAGCAAATATGTCTGATCTTAATTATTTCGAGTCATCGGCTAGTTTCTTTTCCTTTCCTTTTTCTTCCTTAGCCATAATAGTCAGACATAACTCTTGGAAGGATAATGCTTCTCACTCAAATTTGCTAAGGCAAATCTAAGTCGAGAGTTTTACTTGGGGGGCCTACCTCGTTACAGCCCTACATTCGTAGAGCCTTGAGTTAGATTTGAGTTAGAAAGTTTGAGTTAAAATAGCCTCTTGAAAAGCTGAGTAGAAGTGAGCAGTTTCTTTTCCTTTTCCTTTCCTTTTCCTTGTGTCTCTTGTAAAAAGATTTTTGAGATTTTGGTGCCTTCCTGTCCTAAGTTTTTCAAACTTTATCTGCACACTCTTGCACAGTACCGTTGTTTTACTGTTTTAATTCAATCAATTAAGCACAATTGTTTCTTGCAATATTCTCTTGCATCAGAGGATATACTTATAAATCCATGGAATGGGCTAAAGAGGTAGCCGCATTTAGCAGTCTTAAGGCATAAATACTTTTCTGCTAGATTATCAAATGGCAACTAACAACAGAAAAGGAAACGGGAAACTAATATGCTGACATGTAAGGGTGCACTCTAAGTGGATCAGGTATTACCATATTTGTATCTGTGACGTTTTAGAGAATGCAATTACAAATGTGGATATTGTTCGAATATAGGACTCAGCACCCATTCGATAATAATCAATCAGAATATGATACAAGCTGGATACTACTAGGATATTAAAATCTGTAGGAGGAAAGTATTAGCATGTTAACTGGTCCTTTTTTATATTAAAATAATTAAAAAAAATATAAGACCAATTTGCTTGACTTGTTTTTTATTCAAAGATATTACACCAAGTATTATTGGATATGCTTTATATTTTTATGCGCGTTTGGAAATATTTTGTATATTCAGATAGTTCACCCACCACAAAGGCACAAACCATATTCATATCTGTATTAAGGATGGAGATAGCAATATTTGTTTGAAAATGATATGGAATAAAATTCACTGTAGTGTTTGTATTTGTTTGCAGCCTTATTGACAAGTCATTAGTGCAGTAATTCTTGAGAAAACTATGAAGTTTGTGTTCGGTGGCTTGGTTTGATGGAAATGACATACTAATTATTGAAGTTTGTTTCAAAATGTCTATTATGAAATGTGGTAGTAGGAAATGCTGGATTTACAATTCGCCGGGAGCCAAGTAGGTTGGGGTGCTTGACTGTGGCAGAGGTCAGGGGTTGAAGGTTTTGGGGCGTAAATTTAAAGGCAAATTTCCTCTACAAAAGGTTTTTTTTTTCTTGTGGGGGTGGGGGTGGTTTTTTTTTTTTAGGGGAGGGGGGGCCCTAATAAATATGAAAATTTCAACTTTCAATTTTTAAAAATGGTCTAACTGTCCTTAATCTTTTGATGATCACAACTTGATAAGATCAGTGAAGAAAAAATGGTCTAACTATTCTTCTAAATCTTTTGGTTATCACAACTTGATAAGGTCAGTGAAGAAGAAGACAAAAACTTTAATTGGTGTCAATACCTAATCTAACAAAATGGATAGATATTAAAGGTGTTGAATCAACTCCTTCAGAGAAGGCACATGACTGATTATTTTTTCCTTATCTTACCACATGACATGAAACATAGAAATTTGACATTTGAAGGGTGGCTATTTTCTTGTGCATGTCTGCATGCGTGTTGAGGTTCTCTCTCTGGCTGGGGATTTTTTTGGGAGTCTTTCTTGTGCACATTTGCATTTTCATTTAGGCTTATCCTGAGGGTGGGGCGGGTTGGTGTTTGGCCGAGGGTTGGTGGTGGGGGTAGGTGCGGATGGTCAGCTGGCAGGTTTTCTGGGGTCATGATTGGTGTTTGGCCAGAAACTGTAACCTGTCACTGGAAAGTAGACTTGTTTCTCTGTAGCATGTGCTGTATTGTATTCTCCTAACCTTCAGTCGGTTTTCTTAAGTCGAGTGGAAGTCAGCAGCTTTGCTTCTTTGAATCTTGGTATAGGGTGTGGCATTCTCAAATCTCAAATAAGAATATCAATGAGTCATATTCTATATGATTCATCCTGCTCCATATTTGGAACCTACTCTATTAAATATTAGTTTAATCAAACATGTCCACATATCCACTTATGATTTTCCTTTCGTGAAGCTTTCCTGTAAGCATGAAGTCCTGCCCCAAACAATCAAACAACATTTCAAGAAATCAAAATGACTAATGTTCTTGATTTAGTCAACTTCCATGAAAATGCACGCTGACAATCACACACACAGACTTAAACAACACGGTCATACACCCTAGCTCACAGAGGGCAAGGTTTTATACTTGTACGCAAGCAAAATTTTATTCTCACTTATCAAGCTAAGAGACCATCTTAGATGATGATTGACACCTCTCATCTTCATCTTTACACCATAAAATGTTTAGAGATCGAAAATTATGTGCATTGAAAGATTTGTTTCTCAAAAAAAAAAAAATAATGTTCATTGAAAGATTTTCAGTCATTTTATCCCCACTCAACTCTTAACTTTGTGACCATGTGCAACCCATGAAATAACATTGGGTATGGGTTATAGCATAAAGCTCATGCTCAAGAAATGATGGGTGCTTAAGCAGTGATGGGTGTAATATTGTGATCTGAATTGTTTACCAGGCTTAGTACACAATCACTGGCCTGGGGATATTCACAAGACTTCTTTAAGATATGTCTGAGGATACTCATTACATTAACACATACGCCACCACCACCGCCAACAATAACAACAACTAAGGGTTTATCCCAAACATTATATTGATACATGCCAATGTTTATTGTTTTATGTTAATTTTGACCGCCTTCTATTGCAAATAAACATGCTTTGGTCACTCTTAACCTTTTAAAACTAAGTTTCAGATTAATAATAATTGATTCACACCTTGATGCCGAACTGCTGCACATTATAAGAGAGGATCTGTGATTAAATTTCGCGTATTTATATATAGTTGAAACTATACATATATCAATGCTTACAAAATATATAAATAGTTATCTGGTTTAGTAGTCTTAGTGATTATCATTTCCAACAACTTGTCAGCCTCAATTGTATCCTCAGCAATGAATAGTATATATTTCCTGTAAATTTTGAGCTGCCAATAGTGTTACTGGCATCAAAGTTTTCTAGAGAATGGACCATGGATTATCAGACTTGTTATTCTCATGTTGTTAGATAGCCTACGGATACCATGCAAATCATTATTTGGTGAGTCTGTATGTAATGTGGGTATATTTGAACTTCTAGACTGTCGCTTACTAATCTATTGATGGAGACTTATCAATCCTGATGCCTTACCATGACTTCTGCATATTTAAGTGAAAATTGACTGATATAAGACTATCATGTTGGTGCTTAATAATGCTGAAACTTTAACTAAGCAAGAGCACTAATTAATTTTTAAACTCTATTTTGAGACTGTTGAGGTTCGTAGTCTAGTAAATTGTGTTACTCATTTTTGCGGGCTCAATATTTTGTTAACATTCTCGTTTAAATACTTTAGAACGATCTTTTCTTTCTTTGCACTTTTATTCTTTTAAGAATGTTTTAACCTCGTGAATCAGACAACAATATTAATTTGGCTAGGTTATCTTGCTTAAAAATTGTTTTTAACATATGGTCTAATATGCATTCTAATCCCATAAAAGGATAAAAGTCTCACTGTTGTTGTTGCATATATATGACTCAGGTTATCATGTGTTAATGTTTTTTTTCACATAAAAAATTAAGGCAACAAGTACTGATTAAAAAGTCAAAAATTGCCCAGCCTGTTACATACATGACTAGAGCTTTTACGATCAAAGATTTGAAGCTCGGACCATCCAGTTTCAGGCACTTTGAATGCATTGTCATTGACCAGTTAAATATCTTGTGATCACGAGTCTCTAATCTCAATACCTTTTCCTCTTCACAAAGTAGGCTTCTAAAAACTTGTGGTTTAATCTTTGTGTTTTTGCCGGAAGGAATAGGAAATGATCAAAAATAAAGCAATGCTAGAACGTGAGCTTGAAATAAAAAGCTTAATTGCCGCCATTGCTTTCCTTGTGATTCTGCTTCGTGCACAGTGTTCATCTCTTGCTATTCTTCAACCTCTTCCCAGGAGATTATGGCTTTCACATATCTGTTAATAGGCTGGTGATATTGTTACTTACATTTGACCTTAGACGTCCTTTTCTAGGGCTCTCTCACATCTTGTGAGAGGAATAACACTTTATTGGGTTTCACCATCTTTTCTCTTACTAAGGTTAAAGTTCAGTTTCAGCCCAAAGTTTTAAGCTGAACTATTCAGTTAAAACTAATGAAATCCCTTCAATTGTTTGTTAGTATGAATTTTAGACATACATGCGTGTTGCTTGAAGCAACTGAAGTTTATAACTGATTTGGATTTGAAAAAGTATTGCTCAAATTGCCAGTCCCATACCTGAAAGTCAGAACTGCATGTAGGTTAACCCTCAAAACATTGAGATATTTGTTAGTGATGTTTCATCAGGACATACAGTCCACCTTCGCTCCTCTTCAGTATTCTTTTTATAGTAAGATGCATAAATCCAGGATCGTCAGAAAGCGACATAATGAGTGGTAAAATGAAGGAAGGACGCACATGTATGGCTGGTATATAATGAATAACAAAGAGTGTGATAAAGGAGTATGTTACAATAACAATCACTGCAGTAACAATCATTACAATAACAATTAGTATAATAAAAAAAATAACTCATCGCTGAAAAAGAAACGACTGATAGTCGGATATTTTAAGAGGTGTAGCCTAGCATAGTCTCTAATCTGTTGATTATTATTAACCTAACTAATGTGGTACTTAGTTGCGTCTCATACCACAACTGTTTTCTCACATATCAAATAATGTTATCATTATTGTAACTACCTGGTAATGAAGTGCATGTGTTTTAGAAGGGTCTCGTGCATGCCCTAACATTCCTGGCGCTAAAGTAAGACAGACCGCAATGCCCTAATAACTGATAACTGAGATTATAACCCACTAAGAAATAACTGGTGTAGAGCTGTAATCCGGGCATAGCCCAATAACCGAATAACTGATAAACTAGGTAGCCAGTACTACCTTGGTTACCCATGGTGAAACCCAACTTCGGCTAACCTTTCTAAGTCCTTCCAAAATACACGACATGTATTATCAGGCAATTACCCATTTCCCCATGGTTGTGATGCCTTTTATTAACATGTCAATTATGTGAATCATTATTAAAATATAGTAGTGACTGTGTATCTCTAACTGTTGCTGGTGTTACTAATAACTGTTGAAAAATTCTGAAGATATATAGTCACTAATATCAACGGTGTCACTATCACAATATTTCTATATTTATAATTGAATAATTGAAATAACTAAGAACAGATCATGAACTGAAGTCCACTGAATACTCTCATGATTAAGCTAATATAATTCTGTCAACATTCGCATTTAATTAAAGCCCAGACATTTAGAACTACACACAAAGTATCAACCACAACAAACTAACAATTCACTTACCAAAACAGTAAGAACCAGAAAGTAATCTTACATAAATTGAACACCGAAAAACTTAAGAATTATATCTTTATCAAGAAGTAGAAACAATATAAATATATAATGATGTTATGAAAGATAAAAACACTCACTAATTCTATATTTTTATGTATTTTCAATTCATATATAATTTATTTGAACAGATAAAAATGAGACATTAAATAAATAAATAGACTATCCACAATAAATTATTATATATTAAATAAAGTTAAAAAATACTCCCAAAGTCTTAAATCAAAATGATTTACAATTTTCTAAATAGTAGGACATTAAATAATTAATTTAATAATTAACATTAAATGAGTAATTTACCAAATAAACAGTTTATCTATAATTAAAACATAATTTATTTTTAAGAAAAATGAAAACACTCACAACATGCAAAAATAACTCAAACATTATATATCCAATATCCTTCAATAAAATCAAATGAAAATAAAAATTGACAAAAGAAACACTTACGCAATTTAAATAAATAACCATTAAATAGATAACAAAATTTAATTCAGTAAGTCATAATTAATTTAAATAGATAAGAACACTCACCAAGTATGTCACAAACGTGTAGCTCTTCCCTTCATGGTTCTAACACCTCGGCTCGATTTGTGGTCTGAACGATTGAGAAAACACCCAAAAATCGACTCTGAATCTTAACGGGTCTGTTGACTGAAGTGGGTCGGGTTCACTGCTACCGGGTCAACACGATCACTTAAGCCCATCTTTAATTGAGTTCGGGTCAGAGGAGATAGCGAGTCGGGTCACATCTTGGGGGTCCATCATGAAAAGAGAAGAAGAGGAAGAAGAAAGATGGCAGGGGGAGCGGCGACACCAGGCGGCGATGCTCGCGGCAGGTCGAGGTAAGCGGCGGATGACAATCTTGTTGGGGGCGGTGGCCAAGTGATGTGAGGGAGCAGGGGAGGCTACGGGAGGCAGCGCCTAGGGCAACCGTCAGTTGAGGCGGCACTTGCAGGCGACTGTGCAGGGAGAAGAAGGCGAAGGAGATGATGTTGGTACTTAGCGGGAAGAAGAGCAGGGGAACTTGGCAGCGATGGATGACGACATGGGTTGTGAAGAGAGGAAGGGGGAGGGAAGATGGTGGTGGAGGTCGTCATGAAGGCGGTGGTGAGGCCGCAGAGGAGAGGAAGAGCGGGAGGGCGAAAGAGAGAGTTGACGTCTGAAGAGTTAGGTTTTTTGGCAGAGATAACAAAGAGGAAGGAGGAGATATAGAGAAAGGGTATTAGGCTTGGGCCTATTGGGCTCAGACTGGGCTCAGTTTTATAGATGAAAATAGTGATGTGGGTTGGGCTTTGGGCCTTGGTTAAATAAAAGGAGAAGAGAGAAAATGAGAATAAAAAGTAAGCTTGGCTCAGGTGGGCTTAGATAAAAGAAATGAGAAAAGAGAGGAGAGAAAGAACAATGCTGGGCTGGGCTAAATAGAAATGAGGAAAACGAAAGAAAAAGAATTGGGCTGAAGAAAAAGAGAATGAAAAAGAGAGAGAAAGGGAGAAATGATATCATCCAAAATACCAGATAATTAATAATAATTACATCTTAATAAAAATCATAATAATTAACAAGGTTCTAAATATCAGATCATATCGGATGGGGTTTTTCATATCAGATATCGGGTTAGATATCGAGGATACGCGCGCATATCAGGCGTTTATATCAGACACTATATACAATGAACTATTGATAACTAAAAATCAGTTTAGTGTCATAGATATCATCTACTAAATAAAAATAATGTAATATGCATGCAAAGATGATAAAAAATAATGTATATTTGCACGCAGTCGTGCAATAAATAAGTTATTTCATATCGGGCGATATCTCGGGCGATTTATCGGTCGATATTCAAATATTGGTCATTTTTTACTGCAAACAACATGGGCGAGCGTTTTCCCATATCGTTTCAGCAGTAGGCAAAAAATGAGATATCGGCTGATATCTCGGCCGACTCGGCCGATATTTAAAACATGGATAATTAATAATGATAATAGTAATCAATAACAATTAATAATAACAACTCACATCAAATAATCATTAATCTCTTAATACAAATTATATATACATACTAGATACTATTATATATTATTAAATCATGTATTATAAATTAGAGATATTACATTCTACCCACTTTACAAAAAAATTTCGTCCTCGAAATTTCAATAAGGCAAGGAAAATGGTAAAAAAGTGAGTTAAGGTTGATAATATATGGATACGAACAAGAAAAGGCACGATGGGATAGGATTCATAGAAAGAATGATCGATCGCGAATGACGTCTTCTCGCATCTACATCGTTTCGTAGGGACACCACAATTCCGTCGCACTATTTTGATTTCTGATGTCGAATCGGGTCTGATGGCCAGTTCCAAGAGTCAAAATCGGGATAATGGAATCGAGATGAAATGGAAATCAAGAAGAAAATGCTATCACTCTGGAAGGAGAGTTGGAATCCGGAACATCAAAAGATTCAGGAGATGAATTTTCAAAGGAAGAACGATCGATTCTTAAGAGGACTCAATATCATTGTGTGAATAATATATTTATATTGAAGCGTAAATATAACCCGCCTTAGGTCACAGGTAAGAACTGAGTCCTAGCAAAAAGCGAAAGTTGAAAGTCACAAGTCGAACCCCAGCTATGATGCTAAGAAATACTCTAATCTTGTTGATTATTATTAATATAACTAATGTGGTACTTAAATTTTACTAGTAATGGAGCAGATTGGAATGAGTTATCTCTTCCTCTATTAGGTTTTGTGCCATGCCAACGGACCTATCTGGTCCGCTGACCGTCTTGCAAACTACTGTATACCATACCATTTGTACTTTCCACATTTAGTTAGGAACTGATTTTTGTTTGAGTTCCACAAGAATAAAGTAGAAAAAGAAATCGTTATTATTGCACTCTATGTTGCACATATACTCCAATAAAAGAGCTATACCTTTAACTTATGCGCCTTGATATTTAGATAGGTACTTTCTTGAAAACTTATTTAGATAGGTACTTAAATGGAACTTGCCTGATATTCCTAAACACGTGTCCAAAAATTTATAATATATCCCAGACATTCCAAAGATATACAAGAGTTGTATTAAAAGTCCATTGCAATGAAGGGTAGGATAATAGGTTCAGAATTCCATTTGACTTCTAGATGTATATGTAAATGATTTATCCACTTTCCTAGCAAGGCATTATGATTGCTTTGGTAACTATTGATCCATATAACTTGGAAATCTTTCACCTTACTCGAGTTACACAGACGCACACAGACACACATACATAGGTATACACACATACATGTGGGGTAAAGTGTTCCTAGTGTGTCTCCTTAGATGAATATCTTGGGAAGCGGCCTAAAATCTCACTATCCAGGGATGATTTACTCCGTTCATTTTTATACATGATCTCTTGTACGCAATCAGTTGAGGATATAATAGATAGGAATCTCGAAGTGGATCATCCTAGATAGTGAGATTTTAAGCCGCTTCACTAGATAGTTATCTAAAAAGACACATTAGGAAACACTTGACCCCTTGTACCTTTATAGCCTTGTACAAAACAATGTTATAGATAAATACCATTAACTCAAGCATACAATTTACTGATATTATATCCACTACGTATTTGTGTTCTAGAGTTTAATAATTTGTTGTATCTGCATACTCAAATATTATTGTATCTTATCCATACAGGTGCAGACTTGATTGAACTTACTTGGTATAGATATTATTTCTCTTATAAATCTAAATATTCTTCTTCCACTATTGTTGATAGCATTTCATGGAACTGTTATAGGGTTGCAATGGATCTAATACTTGGTTCTTAAATTTTATTGTTCGATGACTATTTCTATCTGCAATATCATATCTTACCGCTAATTTTTTGCTATGTCAAGATCACTGAGAGTTTCTTCTAAACATGTATGATTGTCAACCGAATTCCTTAGCCTTAAAGTATTTGTGGAAATTCAATTTCACATATCATCATAATAGGTCATAGTTTCAAATTGCAAAATTTAGCAGTTTTATCCTTTGAGAATTCTAAGTTGATAGGGAGGAGTAAACCCATAAAAAGAACACAAACATCTAGTTGCCTGATTGCACAACAAAAATTGGCAGAGTTAGTCTATGGGTGGACAACAGGTTGATACCTTATTGTGAGTCATTCTTTTCTTGTACCTTTCTTCACTAGAGCTTACTTATAGATTCTCAACTGACATCATGTGACAGATTGTTGTTGCACTCATGTTTTTAGACCCTCCCAATGCTGTGGAAAGCGAAAGTGGGAGCGAAGAAGCAAGGGGAGCTTAGGCTTTAATGGGCTTTAGCAGCAAAGACCTTTCAAAAAATAAAAATTATAGAAAGTAACAGAAAATAGAAAAAGATAGAAAAAATAAAAAACTCAGAAATTGCATACTTATAAAAGCAAATAAGAAATTAACACAATATATGAATGGAGATAATAATCATCAAGACAAGAAGATGATACAAACAATGTGAAAATCTTTTAAATCTGGAAGCGGGGGCTAAAGAGTCTGAAAGCGGACATAGAGAAAGCAGGGAATTAAGTGGGATTTCAGTGGGCTTTTACAACAGTGGACCCTCTTCATGTAAGACATAAGTAAATATTTAATGCTACACTCTCATTTCAAGGACTTGGCCTGAAGTATAACTTCAAACGGGTAGTGGGGATAGGAGTAAATGTGAACTTAGAAAATTACAATCCTGAAGTATAGTTCAGGATTCAATAGCATGCTTTTATATGTAATGAAGAAAATCTGTTGTTTAAACTTATTCTAACTTTATTTGAAGACACTAAAGTGTGGTAAAAGATTAGGTATAAGGTGTATGTGGGCCAAATTTCAGAAAACTATTTTCAGTATGTTATGATAGTATGTTTTTATATGTACTGAGCAAAATCTTATTGTTTTAACCTTTTCAACTCTATAAGGTACAGATTCCTCAAAAGAAAAAAAGAGATTAAAATGTGGCAAAAGACTAGGCATAAGGTATAGACATGTAGGTCTATTTTGGTAAAATTGATGCATGTGAAACCATCATAACGAAAGCTGATAGTATGAATATGATAATATTCAAGTGTTTGCAGTGCAGAAGGAGTATATCTGAAAGGAATATGGCATCTGAGACTTATTGGAGCAGTGTTAACCTAGGTCCTAGGAAATTATGAGCATACACGATGACAGCCTAATTTTGTTTATACGAATATCGATATTTAGCTCTTATTTAAAATTACTTCCTTCACAATTTTTTTTACCAAATCTTAGTTATGGAAAAAATGCTTAGATGATGATTAATGATGATGGTGACCAATATCTAGTTATTTTATATTACCAAATTCTCTTGAATTAATGTGTAATTGCCTGCCTAGAAATCCTTGTGTTCAGAGATCAATAATAAGTTCAAGATTGTTCAGGCAAAAAACATTGATCAATGACTTTGTACAAAAAAGTAATGACTCAAGCAAATGTGTTAACTCTTATTAGGGTTTCGTGTAACTTATAGTGTACTAGTTATTGTTGGAGACTCTGTAGGAGCAAACAGATAATTCTAAGTATTATGTTCCTTTGTCTTTACTTTAGTTCAGATGTTATCATATTTTTGTACCTGTTGCTTCAGTATGCCACTGATACACTAAGAATACTGGACAGAGATGATACTCATTTACTGATTTGGCTGCTAATGACATAAAAAATGTATGTAGACAAAAATTTAACCTTGCCATGTGATAAGTATTATCTAAGGAAAACATTAGTTCTAAAGAAAGATTATCCCTTTTAATATGTTTTATTTGATTGGTTGTCGGTTGGGAAGACCTCTAATTTAAGAATAGAAAGTTAAATCTACTTGTAATTAAATGCTTCACACTCTTTTTGAAATAATTGACACATTGACAACTTGAAATCATGGTTCAAAATGTCGGTATTGGAATCGACTATCAGTATCAGTCATGTTAGCCAAATTGGCAATATTTGCCCCGATATCGGGTACTCCGATATGATATTGCCGACCTATATCAGAATCGGCAGATACTTGAAACCATACTAGAAATTGAAATTCCAATTTTGCATGTTATTTTCTTATTTATTGCAAGAGAACTATTAATAATTTCTAGTTTACCCCATATCAACTTATAGAATAAGAATCAATGGGATGGACCCAGATCAGGTGCAGTATGTAGAAGCAAGTTCTATTTCCTTTTTTTTAAAATTGTGGATAATGCTCCACTCACCACATTTTCAGTATGCCTGAGTGATATAAAATTTTAAAATGTCCAAAAACTAAAATTTGAAGGATTTCTAAGATATCTTGTCCATGACGTCAATTTTTTCTCAGGAGAATACAAGTTCGAAATGATCTACATAAACTAGCTTAAATATTCATTTGTGGTCTTGTATCCCTCAATCTTTAGCTAGAGCTCTTTCTTGCTTTTACTTTGTGTATATCATTTTCAGACTTGTAGTCTCTTTTGTACTTTCTATTAAAGCTTTAATAGATTTTGTACTTTATACGGAAAGCCATCTCTTCAAATGTCCTGCCTCTGCACCTCCAAACAGACAATTGAAAAAAATTCCGGCTACATTGTTTGCAAGTGTCATTGGTTCTATCCTATATCATCAGTGAACCAGGACTGCTTCCTGATATCATTTCCATCCCCACCCCAATACTCACACGCAGGCACGCACTCGCGTGTGCATGCTCCCGCACCCCACCCCACCCCACCCCACCCCCACAATGCACACACTAACACACACAGAGAGACCAGTAAAAATAACAGCTTTACTTTTTTCTTAGTTGTGATTTAAGAGAGCAGCCAGATGGGCTGCTGCGTTCGCTGCATTCTGTGCCCTGGGTTAATGTATCATGAACTTGTAGTTTGTTATGTAACACATTTACATGGAATTCAGACTGATTTGGAGAGTGTCCACATGTGATGAGAAAGGTCTCTGGTTCACTGTGGGTGTCAAATACAAGAATTTTTGTCATTAGGTGGGAGTTTTTCACCTTTCTATTCCAGTAAGGAGAAAGGGGGAAGAAAAGGAAAAAGAAGAACATCTTATAAGATTAGAATAATAGGCTCTTAAACATGGTTTAACGGCCTATTATTTTTAGCATCAATGTCGTCAATATTGACGGTTAATATCGGTCATATAGGCAAAATCAGCCTGGATATTAGCCATATTGGAAGGGTAATATCATATCGGGTACCTCAAAACCTGATATGATATTGTTGATTTATATTGGAATCGGCCAATATTTGAAACCATGCAGTGAAGCAATGTTTCTCATTGCATTTATACATGACGTTCTTGGCCTTTAAACTTGGGGTCTGGTGGCACTTCATTCTTTTGGTTAGAAATGCTAGATAAATTCTAATTGACTCTTTTTATCTCAATATGCCGCTTTACTAACAATTTTTCTTGCAGGTTGAAACAAAACGGCGGAAGAGGTAGTCGCGTGTTGAGGCAGTGGGCTGGCTCATGGGGGGAGGTGATTCAATTCCGTTTGGCCAAGTAGCAGCAGCTCTTCCATCATTGTTGTTAGGTAATTTGGAATTGTATAGTGCAAAGAAGAGACTCTGCTTGCGCAAACTGAGTCAGTTTCTTTATAACTTTTATGTTTTAATTTGGTTCCATGTGTCCTTAGGAAGTGGATTTGGATGTTTTCCGTACTCCAAGTACAGTCATGAGTGTGGAGAAAAGGATCATGTTCTAGCTATGTTTTGGTAGAAACCTGTAGGGAACAACCGAGCGAGAAATTTGTTGCCTTTTACTTGTAATATGCTTTTTGTAACCGAGTATTGTTCTTTTTTCTTCCCCTTTTGAGATGTCTTCTGCGCATGAAAGATGCATGCTTCTCCTTGGACTATGGCTGAGAGATTTCTAGCTAGTTAAGTTTGAATTCTTGTTTGAGTGAGTACTTACTTGGTGAGACAAGGGGCAGTGCACTGGGCATCCCAAAGAGTTCGTTTGTCCGCTCGGTTCTTCCTTTTTGTAGCCCTTATCGCTGCAGGGCCCTGTTGGTTTTTTCTCTGCTTTCTTGGATTGCTGGATGGTTTCTTAGCCCTGTCTATCAAGAGCTCTCGTAGTTCCTATTTTTCCATTCAGTTTATATTTTTCTGATTTGTTTGCAATGAGGTTAGCCTACCTTGATTTGCTTGGCTCTCGCGTCCTTTTTACATGGCGAATTACTCGCTTTGTTTTAATGGAAGAAATACAGAAGTAGAGGAAAGAAGAGAAGGATAGATGAGATGATGACAAACATATGATTTCTATGCATCAGGAAGGTGCGACTGCAACTCTACTCGTAGTTTGCCGAATGCGACAAATGAAACTTGGGGACTGATTAATTTTCTATATGCTGAATCATGAATGCGTCAAAGTTAAACTACATGACACACAAATTAAAGTTCAGTTGTATGAATTTGCTACATGACAGAAATCTCAGCTGTGCTGGATCATCCATGTTACATGTACAGCCACCAGAATTTTGCAGCAAAGTGTCCCTTTTGCTGATGAAGGCATCATAGACGTCTTAGAGATCGTGATAATTAGATTGGAGGCAGTGAGTTAACGCAAGCTGGGACTGCTGCTATGGATGTTCTGTTTCTTCCTGTGTTCCTTGACAAAAGCATAAAGATAATTTGGCGACGCAGGATATAGAATAAAATTTCTTTTTTTACTTCGCTCAATCACTGTTTATGATGTTTTGAAATTTGTCGTAGAACACGAAGGTTGATGATGCTCCCAGCCTCCGCGGTTTGGCAATTTATCAATGACATTGATCATTTAACATGGGCATCGAAATAGTTGCACACTGCCGACACTGAACTTTGTTGCCCGGTTGAAAAAAGAATCGAACATCTAACAGGAGGTTTCACCTGTGACAATAAGAATATAGCTACCAAGCAGAAACTGGAAGAGATGAACAAAACAGACCTACAAATCAAAGAACAAAAGTAACAGAAACCGGGAAAAAGAACAAATAGCAACAGTTCTTAGTATTCTGAACTAGACTAACATGTATTTTCCTCCTGAAAAGGGCCTAGAATACACAACTATCAACCCTTCGTTTCTTGGAGACCAAAGCTATTCTTAACTTACTGCAGCTGGCCTGGCCTGACAGCAGGGATTGACTTGAACCTTTGTCTGAAGAAACCAAAACTGTCAGTGGGTTTACTTGACCACTTTTGCTATCTTGTTCCATGAGCGGTTGTACAGATCAGAGACCAAAGAAACCAAGCTCGCTGGCCCTTTCCTTCTCAAATGTTTCAAAGTACTGGTATATAATTGTCACAGCAAGCAGAATACCCGTTCCCGATCCAATTGCACCCATGAAATCTGCCAGTACTGTCAATGCACCGATGCACATGCCACCAAAGGCTGCAGCAGTAGGGATATATCTGTTCAATTCCTTCTGGAGGTTTGACTCCCGATGACCAGGCATTACCATTTGTTGCTCCTAGAAGATCCAAATCAGGAAAAGGAAAAAGAAAAAAAAAGTTTAGACATGTAACCGTTGTTGACAACTTCAATCAGAGAAGAAAAGATGTAGCGTCAGCAGGAGCTGAAGGATAATGTCATCTTTTGATTAGGCATCTCAATAGGGCGACTAAAAACAGAATTTGAACCTAAGCCACCACCATGCAAAGGGCCAAGTCATTTTTCAAGTGGCACTGATGTGCTCCTATCATGTAACAAGTTAACAATTTGAAAAATGCATTGGGTGCCCTAATGGTATAACCCAATAACCCAAGTGCAATTTAATGCAAAGGATTTGAAGAGGCTACAATAAGAGAGATTGGCAAGGTACATTCATTTAACGAGGGGGCCAAGGTTGTTTACCTTGGCTGTCAAGAAACTGTTTGGCAAGACAAACCGGTTTAACTCTGTTAAGCCTTAGTTTAACCCTTTCAACAAATTGGGCAGTTGCCAGATCAAATTAGGTTAAAATCATTCTGAACCTTTCATAGGTTATACCATTAAATAGTCTCATGTGTCGTGGTATATAAATTTTGTCGCTCCACTACTAGACGTGCAACTACAAGCTGTTCCAATGGATAGAGAATCTCACAGGAAAATGAGCCTTCTAACACAATTAATTAGGCCGAACTTGTCTTGTGGGTCTGACCTCCTAGCAGATACAAGAAACAATTGGACATTAGTGGATTAGGTTGCTATAATGAACAAATGCCATATGTCCTAGGATAAAAGTATGACCGATTCTGGACCTAATTCAATCCTTTGCCAAGCCTAAATTAACTAAAATTTGATTGTACCACCTAGATTCTTCAGCTTTTATTAAGTGTTACATTCTTCAAGCACATTGGTGATAGTATCATATGCGGCCGAAATGTTAGGTTCTTCATGCAATTTCATGTAGAATTATGGAAGGACTACTTAAAATTTTTCTGAACCAATGAAAAGGTTGGCACTAGATTTATATTTCACATTCAACAATTTGCAAGTTGAATACACATGCAGGCAAATCCCCACATACAATTATATAGTTACTATTGGTTTGTAGGAAGTTGATAATGCAAATAATAATAAGGCCAATACCAATAATAAATAATAACAATAGTGACACCTTTGGTTTGTTTTCTTTCCAGTTGAGGCTGGGAAATTTTGCTAGGAGAACTATACACAATGGAATTGATGACTAGGAACCAGGAAGGTTGTCAATATGCCTAGAGAAATCCACCTAGGCTATCAAAGTGGTCTCTATAGAATGCAGAGGCATGTACAGTCTAGGCCTTCCAACATCAAGCACAGAAAATTCTTTCAATGAACTGTGCACACTTTTATTTAACACAGATATAATGCAACAAACTAATGTTAGATGTACATAGAAGAGGAAAGTGTACCTTGAGTTGCTTGGCTACATCTCTTGCTGATGAACCAGACACTTCTATCCAAGTTTTGGAGAAAAGTGCACACGCTGAAAGCATAAAGACAATATAGAAAAGTGCATGGAACGGATTTGCAGCCATATCTGCCAAGCTGCATAATTAAAGTAGCAGGACACGGAGATGAGTAGATAAGCAATGAGATAAAAAAGAAAAAAACCATTCGCCCATCATTAACAAACTTTGAAACTAAAGATGTGCATACTGATTAAAGCATACACTTAACACCTAGAGAGATATTTTAAACATTTCTTGTTGAAAGCTTCCTCTCCTGATTTTATTGCAACTTAACATGGTAGTTCTTTGTTCAAACTGTGGCATCTTTTATGAATGCACTTTGTTTGGTGAAGGTAATTTCAGCATATCCAGATTCTTTGTATCCTGGTTTGTTTTATCCCAATACCCTGGTCTGAGACACCTCTCTTTATACTGACATGGAAAAAATTGAGAGAGAAGGAATTAAAAAAAATAGTGCACAAGCTTTTTAATCACCTTGATGGTGCCGTGATGTAGTAAGCAAGACCACCAACAGGAATGAACTGACCACCAGAATACTCAGACTCCTTCCACTTACCCAGAAGGTTTACAAGGAAATTTCCACTGTACCTCCTGTACAACAGCTGCATCAAAAGCAAAAAGGCATGATTTTTAGATAGAAAATTGACACTTGTATATGATGCCATAATGTAACAAGCACATACCTGCGAAATGAAGTACAGATTAGTAACAAGAGCAGACTGTAGAATTATGGGCATGTTAGAGGTGTAAAACAACTTGATTGGATAAGATCCTTGTTGTCCCCGGGCATTCTTTGATCTCACAGGAAGAACAACACGGAAACCTTGGAAGTAGATCACGATAAGGAAGACCAATACAGTGGCAAGCAAGTTTGTTACATTTGGAAGATTTTGACGGTAGAAAGCCTCACGGAGAGCCCGGACTTTATCTGTTCGAGTTATTAATAAATGGAACAAGGCAATAACAGCACCCTCAAATTCAGCACCCCGCCCACTGTTAATGGTTGTGGGGCTAAACGCCTTCCAAATAATATTTTCACTGGCAAGGTACAGAATAAGTTAGAAGCTCGGTGGCTAAATTTACATGTGATACTAGCAGCAAGGATAGAGAAGATATGTAAAAATAACTTACCAGATGTTGGTGGCAATGAATAGAGAGATACCAGACCCAAGACCATATCCTTTCTGGAGAAGTTCATCTAAGCAAATGACAATGATACCAGCGAAGAAAAGTTGGAGAATTATGAGAATAGCATTCCCAGTTCCAAGCTGGCTGACACTCCCATACATCCCAGATAAAACATATGCAACTGCCTCCCCAATTGCTATGAGGATACCTAGTAACTTCTGTGCACCATTTCTGGGAGAGAAGAAATTATATCAGGAAGGCTATCCATACAAGTTATTGTTATAATGAAGGAAAAATATTTTTAGCCTGACAACTATCCCCGACTCTGCATGATAAACTATGGTGAACTCTTCACAGAAGGATAACAATCTAACCTCAAATTATATATAAGATTTTAAACGTAACGAAAACTAAAAAGTTGGGCATGTAGATCATCTATGTCAATCGAAAATATACCCAACCTCTTTCTAAATGGAACTTTGAGAAAAAATAAAATAAAGAACCATATCAAATTAGACTCCGACAGTTAAGAAGAAAACCATCAAATTAGCATCTCAATTTATGCAGGAATCCGATAAACAAGGCCCATCAAATTGAACAACCTCAGTTCATGGTACCCCTTTTCAGCACATCCTCAAAACTAGTATAAAGTTGTGTGCATTTTATCCTAAATTACATATGTTGCATGTATGTCAGTATTCCTTCAGGTTAGGTCAGGGTTTGCCTATTAGGGTTGAGCACAAACTAGGTTGAGGGTCACCCTGAAACCAAGTTTGAAAATCGCCAAAAAAAACCCAGCATCATTATGAGTTTGGGTCAGGTGGGGAAGGTTTATCCTACAGAAGTTGCAACACAACAAGCTTATAAGATGTACCAGGCATACATTCAGACCAAACATGGACAATCTCAATGACGTGAATCAGCTTATAAGATAAAGATGCAATTTCAGGCCATATTTGAACGCCAAGTATTTCAGTGTAGGCCCATCAACATCCATTAATATAGAACATCTTCACAACCACTAGTTTACTACCTATCAGTCAAAAGTATTCTTGCAATGCCATAGAATGTAAACAGAGATTTCAAGTTTTCGACTGTTATTGCACATTTGAGTAGGAAACTTACAAAAGAGCACGATCCTCTCGTACGCTGTTGTCAACTTCAATGATCTTTGACCCAGCCAGGAGTTGCATCACTAGTCCCGAAGTCACAATTGGAGTAATTCCTAGTTCCATAACAGTTCCTCGGCTGGATGCAAGAATAACACGCATCCAATAAAATGGATCTGCTCCAGTTGTTGAATGTATGCCATATAGGGGAAGCTGGCTGCAAACCAGAAAGATGAATAGAGAGATTACAGTATAGATCACCTTCTCTCTGAATGGGATTTTTCGATCAGCACTCTGAACTTCAGGCAAGAATGCCAAAATGGTCTGACAAGATGAAGAACTCTGAACCCCCCTGCCATTTTTCTGTAGCAAAAAAACAAAAGAAACCAATTATCCTAGGCACATTGAAAACAAATCAGTTAGCAAAGAGATGAATAGTTGTTTCTTAACCAGTTCATAACGGTAATACAGTAATGAAGGATGGATTCTAATTTAGGAACAGGAAAACTAGCAGAGGATGGATGCCTGATTTGACAAAGAGAAATTTATATGCATGAGCAGTAGAGCATAAATAGAATCCTTTACGAAATAAATAAAAGAATTATCACTAACATACTCACGCCTTCGAGTGGAAAAACAAAATAAAAAATCATAGTTTTTAATCAACAGCCATGTTCCCAATATCTAAGAACAAATTGATAAAGAACTTCGTCTATGAAAAAACATCTTCTAGGCTGATTTCAATTCGGCTATTCTGCAGACTAATATACTCTTATCAATCCCTTGACGGCCTTCAGTAAAGCTACAAGGTTTAAAATGCAACTATAATCAAACAGATATAGATACGATTGCTCAAGGTACATGTAACTCAATCAACTAGAGGGAACAAGGATAAATGCTTCTCCTTATGGATATGGAACCACACTACCTTTAGACACACATCCACATGCATGATCCCACAACACAAACCCACACGCACACCTTGCAAACTTCCAACTAGAGGCCAGAGGTAAAATTACATAACACAAAGCCATTAAACCTACACACACTTTTTCGACTAGAATTTTCTAGCCTAAGGGCAACATTATGTAACTGGATAAAAGGAAAGTAAGGAGACCTTAAGTATAAATATCTGTGAACAGAGTTAGAAGTAATGTCAGAAAAATATGTCATCAAAATCAGAGACCGTGCATGACCACCAAAGCAGCAAGAAAATAAATGAGATGTATGACAAAAGTAAAAGTAAAACACTAAAACCTGAAGTAACTGCTGAACCAAATGAAAGTAAAGCTATATCAACGTCTGAACTCTGGACCAACTGACAGAACCAATGATCAAGCAAAACATTAGATACAAAACCAGGTCCGTGAGAAAGGACGTAAATCAGTGTTCGAAATATCGGCCGAGTCGGATACGACTCGGCCGAGTCGTACCGACTCGGCCCCCTCCGAGTCGTATCGGAGGCCCGAGTCGTTCGAAAATCGCCGAGTCGACCCGACTCGGGTCTGACTCGGACCCGACTCGGGTCGACTCGGCGCCCGTGACGAAGCGCCTTTAAAGGCGCTGAGGGGGAGAGAGATCAGATCTCTGATCTCTCTCTCTCCCCCGCGTCGCCCTCCGTCCCCCCGTGTCGCCTTCGCCGTCCCCCCGCATCTCCGTCGCCGTCGCCGGCAGCCGTCGCCGTCTGCAGGTATTTCTCCCTCTCCACCTCTCAGTCTCTCTCTCTCTCCCCCTCTCCCTCTCTCTGTGCCTCTCTCCCCCTCTCTTTCTCCGTCTCTCTCCCACAGCGACTGTCTCTCTCTCCGTCTCTCTCTCTCCCCGTCGGACTCTCTCCCTCTCAGTCTCTCTCTCTCTCCCTCTCTCTGTCTCTCTCTCTGTTGGACTCTCTCTCTCCCTCTCTGTATCTCTCTATCGGACTCTCTCCCTCTCCCTTTCAGTCTCTCTCTCTCCCCCGTCGGACTCTCTCCCTCTCAGTCTCTCTCTCTCAGTCTCTCTCTCTCTCTCTGTTGGACCCTCTCTCTCTCCCTCTGTATCTCTCTATCGGACTCTCACCCTCTCCCTCTCCCTCTCAGTCTCTCTCTCTCTCTCCCTCTCAGTCTCTCTCTCCCCCTCTCCCTCTCTCTGTCTCTCTCTCTCCCTCTCAGTCTCTCTCTCCCCCTCTCCCTCTCTCTGTCTCTCTCTCTGTCCTCTCTCTCAGTCTCCCTCTCTCCCTCTCTCTCAGTCTCTCTCTCCCCTCCTCTATGTGACTGTCTCCCTCTCTCCCCTCTGTCTCAGTCTCTCTCCTCTCTCATTGTTCCTCTCTCTCTCTCCCTCAGTTTAATTTTTATACATGAATTTTGATATCTACAATTTTTTATGATTTGTCATGAATTTTTCATAATTCTTTTGACGTTCTATGTAGCGTTTTGCGCGTATCGGCCGAGTCCGATCCGAGTCGCCGAGACCGATCCGTCTCGGTGCCGGCCGAGTCGGCGGCCGAGACCGAGACTTTGAACCATGACATAAATGTACAACAGCTGTGTCCCACAGTAAGACAAGAGAGGCAGAAAGATCAATTAATACCTGCTCTAAAAACTTTATTATTAATGCACTCAGTTGCTAGAGCAACCTCTTTCCCAATAATAATAACAAAATAAATAGTTGCTATACTGTGAATGCTAGAGATCAATCAAAACCAGGAAACTGGAACACAGATGAAGTGAATAATAAAAAAACAGGATAACCACAAAAAGGCAAGATCGCAACAATCAAAAGATCAAAGATTCAGGAGAGACTGCATATAGCTGTGGATCAATACTTTCCTTACATTACATCTTAAACAAGAATATAACAATCCAGCCTTGGAGTTCACTTGCTATGCAGTAGACATATCATAAATTACACCTTTAAGTTACTTTCTTTCACCTAAATTCTTTAAAAAAATTAACAAATGAGAGAATAAATACTTTAAATCCTCGAATATCTTCCTCTGTGACATCACTCAAAACCTATCAACTTTTTAGCAAAGAACCATACCAAGACACCTTTTTAGACTTTCATCAACATCCTTCGATCCAAATTTGTCCTAACAGCCTCCTATTGAATCTCAAACAAGTCCTAGACTTATAATACAATTTTCCCCCTGCCGCAATCAAGAAAAAAAGTGATAATTTAAAGAGAAATTTTGACTTAATACTAGTGTCTGACTCTCTTCTACTTCAAAATGAAAGAAGTGCATGTTGCATAATCCTACTTACAACAAATTTACAACTTACTTGATCCAATAATGAAGTTAAGTTCATATGGATATCTTTCCTGAAAGCCTTTAATCTGAAAGTTAAAATTGTATCACCATGCGAACTCCCTAGCTGGTCCAATTTTCATCAGCAGAAAGCCCAATGATCTAACTGTTCAAGTACAGTCAAGCTTCTTGAAAAGCCACAATCAAACTCCCAAGGACCAAGTTTAACTTGACCAGCCTTTCATAATAAGTCAAAGCCCAAATGATGTGCATGACCGTGATGGAGAAAGATCTTTTTACTAATTGGCACATAAATAATTAGAATTGATGAATACTTAACAAATGCTTAGGTTAGTACCCAATGATTTTCACTTTTCACCCAATTTCACTAGCATGTTGAGACTCGTGACTTGAGACAAAAGAAACCTTTTTGCAGCACAGAATGTCTCAGTCTGAATACAACTATTTTAAGTTCAACAAATTATCTATATAAATCACAGTGACCAGATGTAATTAAAGCATATGTGTTGAATTTTTTACGAAGAAAATGGAATTTTATTTGAACAAGAAGGAAGATCCAAAACAAAGTTTTCATTCAAACTCTCTCTCTTCTCTCTCTTTTTTTCTTATTTCTCTCTTTCCTTCTTTTTCTTCTCCTCCTCCTTTTCCTAATGTACTACTTACTTTATTAAAAAATAAGAAATTTCAAAACTGATCCTAATGCAATTATGACTCCTTTAGAAATTCCCAAAAAAAAAAAAAAAAAAAAAATCCTAAATCAACTCAAAATTTGACTTTCCTACTTTCATGAGGATTTGAATTACATTCCAACAATAGATGTATCACAATGAGACAATGTGTCAACTAAACTCACAAAACTCTGCAAGTTATTTTCTATAGCCTAACAAATTAAATAATTCAAATGCCTATAAATCCAAGCACATGAAAGCTAGTCCACAATCATAATTCACAGATAAACTCCAATTTCACTTCTGTCAACCTTCCTAACCAAAGAAAACAAAATTAAATAAAAAAGAAAAAACAGAGTTCCACAGGTTATCCCTCCAACTTCAAAAACTTGCGCTACAGAAGTTTGAAACGACCCATGCGATCGCAAAATTTTCCATTATTGTCAACAAATTAATGCAAAAGTTAGAAAGGCCAGCAGGCAGTAGTAGATCTTAGTATCACGAAAGAAAAAGAAAAAAAAAAAAAAAAATCCGTCCGGATCTGAACGAGAAAAAAAAAACACCACCAAAACTCCAGAAAAATCTGAATAAAATCTCCAGCAAGAACTACTCAGAAACATCAAGCACATAAAACTACACAAATATAATCAAAAAATACAAATCGAGATATGGACTTACCAAGATGAGAACAAAACCCTAGCGAGAGAAAGAGAGAGAGCGCAGAAGCGTTTTGACTTTTGTTATTGAGATGGGAACGCTGACGTCGTGAGCGTCGTGAGGAGAACTGCCTTGTTGTTTTACTGCGAGCTTTCAATTTATGCAGAAAAAAGAAATCAAAAACATAAAAAGAAAAAAAAAATCCCTCTCCGACTCCGAATAGACACTCAAAAAGTCAAGTCCTAACTCGGCTAGGTCGTAGTTTTATTTAGTTTTATTTTTTTTAAAAAGTAAATTAACATGTCGCTGGGCTAGATTGGATTAATATTTAAAAAAATAGGATAAGGTTCTCCTTTTGAGGCGAGATTTTAGGATTCAATCCCAAAATTTTAGGCCAGCTTATCGGGCCCGATTGTACCCGGCCCCGTTGGGCCCTTGTTGGGCCCCTCGGTTTCATATCTCTGGGCTTTCTCCATCGCGCATGAGACAAACCCTCGCCAAGCCCAGAGACACGTGCCTCCTCTAGGGATAATCCTCATCTTCTTCCTCTACGTAAACGCGATCATCATTGCAATTATGTTTCACACATATTTTCAACCAAATTAGTGAGAGGCAAAAGTTGTCTCCCAGAGCGTAGAGGCCACTTTTTATATGTTAAAGAAACCAAAAGATAGATCTATTAACTGGAGTAAAATGCAAGCAAAGAAAATTCACAAAGTTGAAAATTACAGTAAGAAAGATTGACGGAAAACATGAAAGAAAAGGGAAAGAAAGAAAACATTTGATCTACAGTACAGTTTGACTGATGCTAGGGGCCAAAACTTGACATACAAATTAGACAGGCCAAATTGAAGTGGTCCGGGTCCGAGTCCAACAGCAGGATGCGTGTCTGAACTCTGAACAAGTCCAGTTCAAATAAAATTATTCTCTCTCTCAAACTCAAACTCAAACTCACTCCTATGTTACAGTGGTTGCATATGTCCAATGAAATCAGTGCCACCCCAAAAATACTCTCGTCCATTGATTTGTGCTCCCTGCCCTCGCCTAGAAAATATTCTAGTTTCTTTAAGAGATATTAACAGTCAACAATACACTCGATTCATTATTTTGTATCCCGTGTCTTTAAAATCCTGAGTCCGTCACTAAATGAAACCACATACAAACAGCCACATATATTTTAGGGAATCTCACGTACAAACAGATAGCTTGTGCATAGGGAGCTAGAAGTTAAATTTCTTTGAGTTGTGGGGAGAACCATACCTACCAAGAAAAAGGCATATTTTTTTATTCAAAAGTTTGCAAGGCAGCAAAGCTATATTATAATGTTGCCATCATTGTATTCTGCAAATTGTTGTTGTTTAGCTAGCGCAATGCCATCTCTCTTTGATTGTTGCTTGTGGAGTTTGGTTCCTTGATTACTGCAATAAGTAATGTTTGAGTGTCCAGTTGGATCCTATTGGCCCCCTTGTTTATGAATTTTGCAGGAAAGATGCTACTTGCTAAATTCATGGGCGTTGCCATTTCGCATTCTCCCCCTTGAATCCCTGTTATCATAATAAAATAATGGGTTATTTTTATATATACCCTCCATATCATTCATATTTTAAAATTACCCCTCAAATCTTCATATTTCTCAAATTATCAAATTTAAAAAAGTTTTAAAATACAATTACTTTTTTACCCTCAAATTTTTTATCAAATTTACCCCCAGTGTTATCCTTTCTCTCTCTTTCTGCATCCTCTCTCTCCCCTGCTCTGCATCTCCCTCCTCCCGCGAGCTCGAGTGCCCTACAAGCGTGAGTGCCCCCCTCGACCTGCATGGAGTCGATTAATTTAGTCAATTAGATGTAATTTAAGTTTAATTAAAATTTAATTTGAATTGAATTAGAATGATATTAATTGAATGTGGGTATTAAAGGAATTTCACAAAAAAATAACGAAATATTCTTTTTTTATGCTTTTTAACTGACTGTAGGGGCAATTTTGATCAAATCACTAGTACAGAAAAGGGATTTCACATCGGCCTTGTCACATTGGTTGAAGTCGAGATCGACTTTAAAAGGAGATGCGGTGGCAATTTTGAAAATAAAAGGATTATACTATTGTGTGGGATATTTTTTACACTATTCCACACCGGTTTATAACTAAACCGACGTCGAATCTTAATATTTCACGTCGGTTTATTTGTAAACCGACGTGGAGAATTACAGTTAAAAATCAAATTTTTTTATTCAGATTAGATGTCGGTTCTTTGAAGGACCGACATTTAAAGTTCTAATATTAAACGCCGGTTCCTTTTAGAACTGACACGTGAATTACTTTTAGCGCTGTTTTTTTGAAGAACCGATATGCAAAACCTTTTCAAAAATCGCGCAAGACATAAAATCAATTTTTAACCCTAGCCTCCGTCATCCCGTACGTTTCTCTCGTTTTTCTCGTCTCTCTTGATTCTCTTTCCCCCTCCTCCATCAGCTTCCCTCTCCCCTCCCCGCGAGCTCTCTCTCCCCCCCTCTCTCCCCCTCTCCTCCTCTCCGTCGGCCCCTCGAGATCTGCTCCGGCTTCGTCGGCCCCTCCTCCTTTCCCTCTGCTCCAGATCCGCTCCGTCAGTCCCTCGAGATCTGCTCCGTCGCCCACTCCTCCTCTCCTTCTCCTCTAGATACGTTCTGCCGGCCCCTCCTCTTCTCCCTTTGCTCCAGATGCGCTCCGCCGGCCCCTCTTCCTCTCCCTCTGCTCGAGATCTACTCTGTCGGCCCCTCTAATTTTCTCTTACTATATAAAAGAAAACTTTTTCCCTCTAATTTCATTGCTTTGATTTCATTACTTTTGTGCTATATGGAGTAGTTCATGGTGTTTGTGCTAGTGGGTTTGTGTGGAGGCTTAAGGGCAAAACTAGGGTTTGTGTATGGTAGTGGTGGCGGTGGCGGGGTGTTTGTGTGTGGTTGTGTGTGTGTGTGTGTGGTGGTGGTGGTTGTGTGTGCTTGATGTTCATGCGTGTGTGTGTGTGGTAGTGGTGGTGGTGGTGTGGTGGTAGTGGTGTGCCATGCTTGATGTGTGTGCATGGGTATTATGCTTGATGTGTATGTGTGGGGGGTGATGGTGGGCTGTGTGTGTCATATTTTTGTGTGGTGGTTGTGGTGGTGTGTGTGTGGATGTGGGTGTGGGTGGTGGTTGTGTGCTTGATATGCGTGTGTGGTGGTGGTGGGGTGTGTCATGCTTGATGTGCGTGTGTGCGTGTGATGGTGATAGTGTGGTGGTGTGTCATGTTTGATGTGTGTATGTGGTGGTGTCATGATGGTGGTAAAGTAAATTTACTCTTTACATGATATATGGTATTGTTAATTCAATATATTATTTGTTATGTGTTATTAATTCAATATTTTGTTTTTAATGTCTAGACTAGTTAAACATGGATCAGAAATAGATGGATGCTAATAAGTTAAGTACCGAAAATTGGAATGAATGTAGAGGAGTTTATTAAGTTTGCCACTGAGCGTGCCAACAATCCTAATCATATTAAGTATACGTGCATAAGATGGGGTTGTCTTGAGAATGTTGCGGTTGAAGTATTAAGAGACCATTTATTTGTTAATGGGATTGATAAAGGTTATACAAGATGGATATGGCATGGTGAAAGTGTAAGAGGTAGACTGATTAATTTCGATGATAGAAGATGTGATGAAAGAGAAAAAGTCGATTGTAATGAAGGTGATAAATTAGAAGACATGATACATGATGTAAAAGATCGCTCTATGGATCACCAACACTTAATCCAGAGCTTGAAAGATGATGCAGAAAAAATTTTATATGTTGGTTGTTCTAAATTCACTAAATTGTCTGCAGTGTTGAGATTGTATAATTTAAAAGCAGAAAATCAGTGGAGCGATAAGAGTTTTACGGTCTTACTCAATCTCTTGAAAGATATGCTTCCTGAGGCTAATGAACTTCCGGATCATACATACAATGCCAAGAAGATCTTGTGCTCTATAGGCATGAATTACGAGAGGATACATGCTTACTTTAATGATTGTATTTTGTACAGAAAGGATTATGAAGTTTTAGAGAGATGTCCGGTTTGTAAAGTGGATCAGTATAAGAAAAAATAAGAATAAAATTCCATCAAAAGATTATGGTATTTTTTAGTAATACCTAGATTTAAACGCATATTTAGGAACTCATAACATGCGAAGAGTTTGATGAGGCATTTAGACGAGAGAATTATTGGTAATATGCTTCGTCATCCGGCTGATTCTCCGCAATGAAATACGATTGATTCCAAATTTCCTGATTTTGGGTGTGACGTAAGAAATCTCCAACTAGATCTTTCGTCCGATGGAATGAAAACGGTAACACGAGCAGCACACACAGTACTTGGCCAGTTGTTTTGACATATACTATCTTCCTCCCTGTTTGTGCATGAAACGTAAGTTTATAATGTTGTCATTGCTAATATCGGGTCCTAGACAGCCGGGAGATGATATAAATGTTTATTTGTCACCTCTTATTGAAAACTTAAAGATAATGTGGGAAGAAGGTGTTGTAGTATTCGATGCATATCATCGAGAAAATTTCAAGCTCCGAGCTATATTACTTCAGACAATCAATGATTTTTCAGCATGTGATAACTTATCAAGGTACAGTATGAAGGGATACAAGGCATGTCCTGTATATGAAGAAGATACATTTTCTCTCCAATTAAAGCATAGTAGAAAGACAATATATCTTAGTTACCAAAGATTCTTGCCTATGTTCCATCGTTATTGGAGGATAGGCCTGTCAATGGGTCGGGTCCAGACCCGGACCCGACCCGAACCCGACCCGATTAAGCGGGTATGGAAAGGTTGCTCTGGACCCATACCCGTTTACCCGTATACCCTAGTATTAAATGGGATGGGTCTGATTTTATTTGAACCAGACCCGATTACCCATTTACCCATTTCAAAACATAAATATAAATAATACTAATAGAATTAAAACCCTCTCAAGACTCTATCAGTGAATGATCCCTTTGTGCTTTAAATGTTGAAGACTGTTGGTTGATTAGTAGGTGATTCTATTGTTGTGTTTTCCCAAATAAATTTGGGGGCCTTACTTTAAATTTTTTTCTTTATTAGAGTCTTTCATCGAAAATTTTCCCTCCACCTCTTGCACCTGGTTGCATTTCATCTTTTATTAATATTAAAACATGTTTTCTTTCTCTTCACAAAAATTTTTTTCCCTCTCTTCATGTGTTTTTGTTACTGTATTTATTTATGTTTTTTTTTGGTTATGGGTCTGGGTAAATGGGTCTGGACCCGCGGGTACAGTGGGTCCGGGTATGGAAACCCACCTTCTAGACCCGCGGGTAAACGGGACGGGTATGGTACCCTCCTGGGTAAATGGGTCCGGGTATGGTACCACCTGTACCGCCCCAAACCCGACCCATTGACAGGCCTATCGGAGGATACGAAAAGCTTTTAATGGCTCTACAAAAGAAGAAAGAGCTCCAAAGGTATTGACCAGTGAAGAGGTATATCAACGGGCGAACCATCTCAGAGTAAATTATGATAAAGGGAAAGAAAATTACAGTTGAAAAGAATATATGAAAGAAGAGGTCAATATTTTTTGATCTCCATATTGAAAATTTTTATTTGTAAGATATTACCTTGATGTAATGCATGTTGAGAAGAATGTATGTGATAGTATTATTGGCACATTACTCAATATAACTGGTAAGACTAAGGATAGAGTCAAAATTAGAAAGGATTTAGTTGAAATGGGTATCTGCAAGCAGTTGGCACCAGAACAGAAGGGATAAAACATATTTTTACCGACATCATGCCATATTTTGACTAGAAAGGAGAAGATAGACTTATGCCAGTGTCTTTTTGGGATTAAGGTACCAAGTGGTTACTCATCAAATATTCAAAGTCTCATTTTCATGAAAGATCTAAAGCTAGTTGGCTTAAAATCTTATGATTGTCATACATTGATGCAATAGTTGCTACCTCTGACTATATGTTCTGTATTGTCACAACATTTTCTTCATGCCATTACTCGACTTTATTTTTTCTTCTATGTAGCAAGGTAATTGACCCAACAAAACTGAAAGAATTGTAGAAAGGTGTTGCGGTTACACTTTGTCAGCTTGAGATGTATCTTCATCTTTATTTTTTGATATCATGGTGCATCTAATGGTTCATTTGATCAGAGAGATTAGACTATGTGATTCGATCTTCTTAAGGTGAATGTATCCATTTGAATGATACATGAAAATCTTAAAAGAGCATGTGAGGAACCAAAATCTTGTACAAAAACAACATGTGTTTCATGTATTGTGTTAAAATTTCATCGTTCTCATTACAGGGTAGATTGAGTGAGAGCCATAAGGATCGATGCATGATTTGCTTTCACTAGAGATGGTATGTATATGTGTATATATATATATATATATATATATATATATATATATATATATATATATATATATATATATATATATATATATATATATATATATATATATATGAGAAAAATGTATATCAGTCGCCGACTGAGAGTCTCTCTCAGCCTGCGTTGACGTGGCATAATGTTAGCCACACCACTAAGTTGCGGCCCGCTTATTGGAATAAGTTAAATTACTAAATGCCCCTCGGTAAAAGGTACTTGTCCCGTAATTGTTTATTATTATTTTTTCCCTATTTCTTTTACCGCTCTTTGTCAGATTTAGGGTTTCATTTTCCTGCCATAAAGTTGTTTTTGAAAATAGCGATTTCCGGATCACGGTTTTTATTTTATCAATTTCCCCCCGCAATTTCTTAAATGTAGAAGATTTTTATTTTATCATAATAATAAATTGTCAGATAAAATTAAATTTTGTGACCATAGTCGCAGTATGAAATTTCATCTTCAAACGATTTGTTTTACAAGACATCGGTCAAAGTCGCAGTGCAATTAAAATTTATTAATAAAAAGACTGCGACCTTAGTCGCGAAAATGAAAAATAAGTTCAAAAAAACTGCTATTATATAAGACTGCGACCAATGTCGCAGTCTTCAGTCGCAGTCTTCTAATCATCTTAATTACTTAACTTTCGAGACAATTTTCACTGCTTCAATTGACTATGTCTCTTGTTTCATAAGAATGTGACTATGGTCGCAGTATCCTATTTAGATTACTTAATAAAAAATACTATAACCAAGGTCGCATTGTTATCAAACAAAACATTCTCAAAGAGACTGCTGTTACATAAGAGTGCGACCGAAGTCATAATCTTCTAATCATCTTAATTAATTAACTTACGTGATTATTGTCACTTCTTCCATTGACTGCGACTCTTATTATATAAGACTCTTGTTTCATAAGAATGCGACCATGGTCGCAGTATCCTATTTAGATTACTTAATAAAAAAATACTATGACCAAGGTCGCAGATTGCTGTTATATAAGACTGCGACCATGGTCGCAGTATCCTATTTAGATTACTTAATAAAAAAATACTATGACCAAGGTTGCAGACTGCTGTTACATAAGACTGCGACCTGCTGTTATATAAGACTGCGACCATGATCGCAGTATCCTATTTAGATTACTTAATAAAAAAATACTATGACCAAGGTTGCAGACTGCTGTTACATAAGATACTGCGACCATGATCGCAGTATCCTATTTAAATAACTTAATAAAAAAAATACTATGACCAAGGGTTGCATTCTTTTAAAATAAATTATTTTTCTAAAATTAAGTTATCAAGATCTGTAATTTTTTTTGTCTGAAAAAACTCAAAATTTTTCAATCTGTAATTTTTTTAGTGGAGGAACAGTTGTAGCAGGTTAAAAGTGAAACTGAGGGTATTTCAGTCATTGGGCGACGAAAAGTGATTGAGGGTCTCCTTTTACCGCCTAAATTTTTGACTTCTCTGTGGCTAATATGAAGCCACGTCATGCCGGCTGAGAAACTCTCTCAGCTGGCGGCTGAGGTACAGTAACCCCTATATATATATGTATATATATATATAGAGAGAGAAATGTAAATCAGCTGACACAGGAGGTAACTCCCTCCTATGTCGCACTCAAAAATCGTATTATCCGAGTGAATTTTCAAGATCCGACCGCACATTATCATCTTCATATTCTAAGATATACATATATTAAAAATCAAGTGATTTGAAGTTCGTTTACTTATTGATCTAATCGTTCCATTTTATTCTATTGTTAAAAAACCGTTAATGTTTGAACCCAAAGAAAATGGAGTAAACAAACTTCAAATCACTTGATTTTTTATATGTATATATCTTAGAATATGAAGACGATAATGTGCGGTCGGATCTTGAAAATTCACTCAGGAAATTGATTTTTGAGTGCGACATAGGAGGGAGTTGCCTCCTGTGTCAGCTGATTTACATTTCTCTCATATATGTGTGTGTGTGTGTATATTGTGTTTAAATTTCCTTTTCTTTTTAATTTATCCATGTTTTCACACACACTCACCCCCCCGGCACCACCACCACACACATATCAATTATGGCACAGACCCCACCAACACACACTCGCACATCAAGCATGACCCATCCCCACACACCCACCCCTACCCACCACCACACCCCCCCCCCCCACAAACACACCCACCCAACCACCACACACCCACACACCCAACCACCACCACCACACACCCACACAGACATATCAAGTATGGCACACACACATCAAGTATAGAACACACCCACACGCATCCACATACCTACACATCAAGCATGCATGACTCACCCACACACCCCCACCCCACCACCACACACACACACACACATCAAACATATGGGTGAAAAGTCACCTAGAGGGGGGGTGAATAGGTGACAATGCTAATCAAGGGCAAATAAAAAATTTAAAGCTACAACAATCACAAGATGAATGCTAGCAAGTAAGTATGACAAT
The DNA here is from genome assembly GCA_038442645.1 of Agave tequilana. Taxonomy (NCBI): domain Eukaryota; kingdom Viridiplantae; phylum Streptophyta; class Magnoliopsida; order Asparagales; family Asparagaceae; genus Agave; species Agave tequilana. Next base: position 40,196 of record JAVJIF010015539.1, read on the forward strand.
GAATATGATGAGTAAATAATAAGAGCAAGCAAAATAGAGTAAGAATTGCAAGAATGTAAACCAATCGCAAATACAAAGATATGTTATCGAGGTTCGAGCACCCAGCTCTACTCCCCGCCTTCCCCAGAAGGATTCTAGCTACTTCCACTATCACAAAGATCTCAATTACAATGGAGTACCCAACTCCACAATCTCAGTACAAGAAATTTTCTTGGTAGTCAAAAGACCACAAACTCTCTCTTTCAAATATCTCTCTCTTACAAAGGTCCTTAGAGAATATTGAGTAGGAATAAAGCTCTTTTGTGTGTAAGGAAAAGAAATTGAAATCAGAGAAAACTTTTGAAAACCCTTCAGAAATTTGAGAGAATTTAGCTCAAAAACCAAGAACTTTGAAAGCCTTAAACTTTTGAATTTTTGCAAAGATTGTTGTTGTAACCAATCTCTCCCCAAACACCCCTATTTATAGGAGAGGGCTAGGGTTTAGGGATAAAACATAATTACAGATGTTTAGGAGGTAATTAGATCAAAATATATCCTTAAACGGATTTTTAAATACAAAAGACAAAAATAAACAGCACTTAAAAATCTGCCCGTTACTGTTCAAACGGTCGGATCGGTCGACCGGGCCGGTCGACCGGTAGTATAAAAATTTGACCGTTACAGGCTATCGGTCGACCGACCCGGTCGACTGATACAAACTGTGACAAAAAAAATAGTCCGGTCGACCGCCCCGGTCGACCGACAGACGTGCACACGGATACGTGCATCTGCCAGGACTTCGGTCGACTGGTCCGGTCGACCGGACCAGACTGACATAGGCTCGGTCGACCGACCCGGTCGACCGGATCAGGTCAAAAAGCCAAATTTAAAAAGAAATAAAAGAGGATTTTGATTTTATCAAAAATACTTTTGAACAGGGATTAGTATAAAACACAAACATATATCTGTAGGCAAAATCTTGTATGCAAAATATTTTTGTATAATTTATAAGAAATTATTTTGGAATGAGCATGTGCGCAAAAACGTGTGTGATAGAGCTTCAAACCTATCCACTATTCTTTAACAAACTATAAACTGAAAAACAAGTTACATGAAGACTTCTTGTGCTATCTTCAAGTCTTTGAGCCATCCAATGCCTTACTAGTGCCTTCTCTTCTATGATCCTTCCTTGATGTGCAATTTGCCTTCCTTGCTTTGTGGAACTTAGAAGTTCTTGCAATAGCTAAGTGAATGGTCTCTAAACATGGTACAAACCTGAAACTTATCTTAACAAACTTGTTAGTACCAAATAGCTCATATTTGGTTTGTCATCATCAAAACACAAAACAATTGGAGAGTGTAACCTCTTGGGCCAACAATGGGATACACACAAACCACCACCGCCAATAACAAAATCATACTACCACCACAAACACACACCACATACCCAACAAGTACACCCACACACCAAGCATGCATGACACACCCACACACCACACCCTCACCACCACCACATACATACACATATCAAGCATATGGGACACACACACCATTACCACAAACAACAATAAAATCGCACCACCACTGTAACACCTTGCTCCCTGGTGTACGTATCACCGTATCTGTACGCGATACGACGTACAAATTTGATTTGACCTCTGTAGTATTCCGATTGACCTGATTTCAGTTTCAAAACTCATTTTCTAATATTTGTGATTTTTCAGGATTTTCTGGAAATTTCTGGATTATTTTGGAAAATCTCCGTAGTCGGTGTCGACCGATACCGATTACCGGCCTTCCGATTTTTATTTCACAAACGGAGTAAAATTTTGAGAATCGGCTTTCACCATATATCTTAGAATCATATTATCTACGTTCGGGTATTTTCGGGGATTTTCCTGAAGTTATCGAAAATCCGGGCAAAACCGGTGTCGCCCGTATCAGCGCGACACTCCGGGATTTTTAATTGGCAAACCGGATAGAAGTTCTGCAAACCGTCTTCATCTTACGTCTTAGAATAATATTTTCTATTTTCTGTAATTTTTGGGTACCGTTCGGAACTGGTCGAATATCAGGCCAATATTATAATATTAAAATATTAATTTTTTTAACCTTTTTCTTTTCTTTTCTTTTCCCTTCTCTTCTTCTCTTCTCTGGCTTCATCCAGAGAATTCCCACCGCCAACCCAACCGACCTCCCCTTTAAAAAATATCTCCTCTCTCTCTCTCTCTCCTAATTCTCTCTCTTTCTCTCCAAATTCTCTCTCTCTCTCTCTCTCCAAACTCTCTCTCTCTCTTTCTCTACTCTCTCTCTCTACCCTCTCTCCATCTCTCTCACGCCCTCTCTCAGCTGCAGACAGCCGTTCAGGCCGGGCGTCGCCAGAGACCGGCCAGGTCAGGCTCGGCGGCGCAGGAGGCCGGCCAGGCCGGCGGCGCGAGGGGCCGGCCAGGCCGGCGATGCTGGTGGTGGGGGGCGTCAGCCCCCACCTCTCTCTCTCCCTCTCTCTGGTGGGTGGACCCCGGCTGCTCCGGCGGCCTTGGGCGTCGGAGCAGCGCCGGTGCCGGCGTCAGGGGTGCGCCGCCGGCGGGCGCAGGCCGGCGGCGGGCGAGCGCGGGCGGCAGCCGCAGCCGCAGCCAGCAGCAGCAACTCTGTTGCTGCTGCTGCTGTTGTCTTTGTTCTTATTGGGTTTGGGCTACCCAAACCCAATAAGCCAAATTGGGTCCAAGTGAAACCCAATAACCCCCTTTCAACCCGTTAACCCAATTACCCAATAACTTAAGTTATGGGTTTGGGTTGTGGATCCGGACCCGACCCGTTAAGAGCCAAACCCGCATCCGAAATCCAATAAAGGTAGTTTTACATACAACCCCCCTACTCAATTTTATTAATTGCATTTTGACTTATTTTTATTTACATAATTAACCCTATTTGTTCTGATTTAGTATTCGGGCGATATCGGGAGCATCCGGACTCCGATTCGGGCGATTCTGGATCCGTTGCAATCGTGGGGAAGAGAGCTACAGTTTTATGGCCAGTTTGTGAGTGTTTTTCTTTTAATTTTATATTTTACCATGTTTAGTCTAGACATTGATTGATATAGCTGGATTATGGATAAAAGACGGTAATAATTCATTATTAATTGATACATGTTGAACACCCATTGTAATAGATGATTCATGTAATATAGTTAGGTATTTCCTGATGTAACATAATATAGGGAGACAATTGTAGAAACAAGAAATATAGACATAGACAACTTGACCACAGATATCATGCCGGTATCACCACTGACTCACGAGCCACTAGGTCACCATATTAGTGGATACTCTTACTTCATGTAATAGTTTACAGTTAGATAACTATCGTCACAGGTATACTAATTCATGGTACTCGATGACACTACACTTGACATGACTATTGGACACCGTTAGTACATGCACCGGTATCAGCATTACACGACTATGGTAGTGTACTTGACATGATAATACACTGACCACTGATATGACATGGACTAGTGAGACATAGATCGATTATACGGATTAGTGCTACTCATAGGCATTCCACTGGTACACTGATATACCCATGCACGGACTACCGCATTATCACTAATTACACGTGCTTGTTATGCTTACATATTACTGTTACACGTGCATGTCATGTTTACACATCACGGCCACACATGCATTATTCTTGTCATATGGATCCCCGTTTATATTACATGTATTATTGTACCATGTTACTGTATTCATGTTACATGATTGCTTCCTGTTATTGATATGGATATTCCTGTTACTGGACATGCGAGCTGTTGATATGCGATACGTGGGAATCCACATCTATTGTTCCCGTTTACCGGGATATTGTTCATGGTATATTGTTCCTGTGATATTGTTCCCGATATATTGTTTCCGATTCTCGTTATATTGTTCTACGCTATCAACAGAGCTCAGGTCCAGTTAACATGTTACCTGTATCATGTACAGTAGTTGTTCTTGTTACATTGTATACTTGATATAACAGATCATAATGATAACTGGGGTTTGGGGGAGACTTGACGGTTGATTAGATCTTATCGGGTGATGTACTGGATCCATATTGTTTTCCCACTGCAGGGGACGGTAGGAGGGCTGCCTACCAATTGCTCCATGAGCTCTTGTTACTTGATTCATGCTCCCCTCTTAGCGGAGGGCCCTGGTCCTGGCAGCCAGGGGCTTGTTTAAGGCCGTGATCCCGGGTATGCACGGGATACATCCACCCGATAAAAACTCCTCGACCACGGGTTTCCAATTAACATAATAAAACAGTATACACAATAGTGACGTCGGGAACACTTGATATTTGGTTGCTCTCTCGTTTGGATAATGGTACCCGTAGGCCATGTCCGGATGGGTTCGACTGGGGTGCGGGCTTCAGTATGAACCGCCAGTGGTATGGGACACTGGAAGAGAGTAATTAAAATAGCAGGTGGTACTGATTGCTACTATTGTATAAATGACATGACTTGGACATGACTTGCCTGATACATGTTTAGTTATACTTGTTACTGTTCCTGATCATTTATTCGGTACCGTGTTACTTGTATACTTATTACTGTATCTGTTTCCTGTTACACTTTCTGTGATGGCATACTACGCATGTTCCACAGTACATCTATTCTGTTTCCTGTATTCCTTGCAGACATCGTGACTGTATATGCACGACACCGTATGATGGTTATATTGTATATGCTCACATGCATGTTCATATTGCATATGCCCACCTGCATGTTCATTTACATCACTACCATATTCATTTCCATCACGTCATCACTAGACAACATTATTTATTATATAAACTGGACACGACTATAGACATGACCCGATGGTAACCGGCTAGGTAGTGATGGTACCAAAAGATGACATGTTTATATATCTACTGCTTCCTCTATGCTTATGATATCATGTTACTTGTACCACATCATGTATTATACATTAGTATCGTGCTTGTATTATTATGTATATATTCCTGCCTTCTTCATTTTACCACTCACTAGGTCGCTTTCTGACGACCCTGGGTTTGCATGCCCAGATTGGAGATCCGAGTTACCATAGCTTCAGAGAGTGCCTTGGAGTCACATGGGAGATTCCGCATCGGGACTATTCCTAGGTATCTTTGTGCTTTATTTCAGTTATCTTCTTTGTCCCCATTTTTCATATTTGTTATGATTGCTGACCTCTTTCTGCAGGTATTCTTGTACTGCTTTCATGCTGGACCTCATATCTATATGGAGGTATTGTACTGTACTGAGGCTTAACGTACGCGTGAGCGTGTTTTCACCTCGCGTATGTACGTCGCCATAACGTCCCCGTTCCTGCGGGATTGGGGCGTTACATAGTGGTATCAGAGCTTAGGTTCACACCTGGTGTGGGTAACCACCTGGGTCAATGCTTGGGCTCTTACCAACAGTACAATCAGGTTCAGATTAACTGATCTGTATCTGAATTTGGGGCATTCCAGCAACGAGTACAAGAATACCATGACCTTGACAAATCATTCCTTGACTTGTTTGTATTCCTTCCTTCCTTTCAGTTGTCAACCATAACATCCGATTTCCTTCTCGTTTTTCTTGTATCAGCTTGCTTCCTATCCGTTAGGATTAGTTCACTACCATACTTCTCCATCCCGAGTTCCTTATAGATGTCAGAGTGCGCAGCGGAAGTGTCGTGGACCCGTCACCTTTAGGCTTTGGGATTGAAAATCTTGTTCTCACACCTGATTGAAATTGCGAGGACGCAATTTTTTGTAAGGTGGGGAGAAATGTAACACCTTGCTCCCTGGTGTACGTATCACCGTATCTGTACGCGATACGACGTACAAATTTGATTTGACCTCTGTAGTATTCCGATTGACCTGATTTCAGTTTCAAAAACTCATTTTCTAATTTGTGATTTTTCAGGATTTTCTGGAAATTTTCTGGATTATTTTGGAAAATCTCCGTAGTCGGTGTCGACCGATACCGATTACCGGCCTTCCGATTTTTATTTCACAAACGGAGTAGAATTTTGAGAATCGGCTTTCACCATATATCTTAGAATCATATTATCTACGTTCGGGTATTTTCGGGGATTTTCCTGAAGTTATCGAAAATCCGGGCAAAACCGGTGTCGCCCGTATCAGCGCGACACTCCGGGATTTTAATTGGCAAACCGGATAGAAGTTCTGCAAACCGTCTTCATCTTACGTCTTAGAATAATATTTTCTATTTTCTGTAATTTTTGGGTACCGTTCGGAACTGGTCGAATATCAGGCCAATATTATAATATTAAAATTATTTTTTTTAACCTTTTTCTTTTTCTTTTCTTTTCCCTTCTCTTCTTCTCTTCTCTGGCTTCATCCAGAGAATTCCCACCGCCAACCCAACCGACCTCCCCTTTAAAAAATATCTCCTCTCTCTCTCTCTCTCCTAATTCTCTCTCTTTCTCTCCAAATTCTCTCTCTCTCTCTCTCCAAACTCTCTCTCTCTCTTTCTCTACTCTCTCTCTCTACCCTCTCTCCATCTCTCTCACGCCCTCTCTCAGCTGCAAACAGCCGTTCAGGCCGGGCGTCGCCAGAGACCGGCCAGGTCAGGCTCGGCGGCGCAGGAGGCCGGCCAGGCCGGCGGCGCGAGGGGCCGGCCAGGCCGGCGATGCTGGTGGTGGGGGGCGTCAGCCCCCACCTCTCTCTCTCCCTCTCTCTGGTGGGTGGACCCCGGCTGCTCCGGCGGCCTTGGGCGTCGGAGCAGCGCCGGTGCCGGCGTCAGGGGTGCGCCGCCGGCGGGCGCAGGCCGGCGGCGGGCGAGCGCGGGCGGCAGCCGCAGCCGCAGCCAGCAGCAGCAACTCTGTTGCTGCTGCTGCTGTTGTCTTTGTTCTTATTGGGTTTGGGCTACCCAAACCCAATAAGCCAAATTGGGTCCAAGTGAAAACCCAATAACCCCCTTTCAACCCGTTAACCCAATTACCCAATAACTTAAGTTATGGGTTTGGGTTGTGGATCCGGACCCGACCCGTTAAGAGCCAAACCCGCATCCGAAATCCAATAAAGGTAGTTTTACATACAACCCCCCTACTCAATTTTATTATTGCATTTTGACTTATTTTTATTTACATAATTAACCCTATTTGTTCTGATTTAGTATTCGGGCGATATCGGAGCATCCGGACTCCGATTCGGGCGATTCTGGATCCGTTGCAATCGTGGGAAGAGAGCTACAGTTTTATGGCCAGTTTGTGAGTGTTTTTCTTTTATAATTTATATTTTACCATGTTTAGTCTAGACATTGATTGATATAGCTGGATTATGGATAAAAGACGGTAATAATTCATTATTAATTGATACATGTTGAACACCCATTGTAATAGATGATTCATGTAATATAGTTAGGTATTTCCTGATGTACATAATATAGGGAGACAATTGTAGAAACAAGAAATATAGACATAGACAACTTGACCACAGATATCATGCCGGTATCACCACTGACTCACGAGCCACTAGGTCACCATATTAGTGGATACTCTTACTTCATGTAATAGTTTACAGTTAGATAACTATCGTCACAGGTATACTAATTCATGGTACTCGATGACACTACACTTGACATGACTATTGGACACCGTTAGTACATGCACCGGTATCAGCATTACACGACTATGGTAGTGTACTTGACATGATAATACACTGACCACTGATATGACATGGACTAGTGAGACATAGATCGATTATACGGATTAGTGCTACTCATAGGCATTCCACTGGTACACTGATATACCCATGCACGGACTACCGCATTATCACTAATTACACGTGCTTGTTATGCTTACATATTACTGTTACACGTGCATGTCATGTTTACACATCACGGCCACACATGCATTATTCTTGTCATATGGATCCCCGTTTATATTACATGTATTATTGTACCATGTTACTGTATTCATGTTACATGATTGCTTCCTGTTATTGATATGGATATTCCTGTTACTGGACATGCGAGCTGTTGATATGCGATACGTGGGAATCCCACATCTATTGTTCCCTTTACCGGGATATTGTTCATGGTATATTGTTCCTGTGATATTGTTCCCGATATATTGTTTCCGATTCTCGTTATATTGTTCTACGCTATCAACAGAGCTCAGGTCCAGTTAACATGTTACCTGTATCATGTACAGTAGTTGTTCTTGTTACATTGTATACTTGATATAACAGATCATAATGATAACTGGGGTTTGGGGGAGACTTGACGGTTGATTAGATCTTATCGGGTGATGTACTGGATCCATATTGTTTTCCCACTGCAGGGGACGGTAGGAGGGCTGCCTACCATTGCTCCATGAGCTCTTGTTACTTGATTCATGCTCCCCTCTTAGCGGAGGGCCCTGGTCCTGGCAGCCAGGGGCTTGTTTAAGGCCGTGATCCCGGGTATGCACGGGATACATCCACCCGATAAAAACTCCTCGACCACGGGTTTCCAATTAACATAATAAAACAGTATACACAATAGTGACGTCGGGAACACTTGATATTTGGTTGCTCTCTCGTTTGGATAATGGTACCCGTAGGCCATGTCCGGATGGGTTCGACTGGGGTGCGGGCTTCAGTATGAACCGCCAGTGGTATGGGACACTGGAAGAGAGTAATTAAATAGCAGGTGGTACTGATTGCTACTATTGTATAAATGACATGACTTGGACATGACTTGCCTGATACATGTTTAGTTATACTTGTTACTGTTCCTGATCATTTATTCGGTACCGTGTTACTTGTATACTTATTACTGTATCTGTTTCCTGTTACACTTTCTGTGATGGCATACTACGCATGTTCCACAGTACATCTATTCTGTTTCCTGTATTCCTTGCAGACATCGTGACTGTATATGCACGACACCGTATGATGGTTATATTGTATATGCTCACATGCATGTTCATATTGCATATGCCCACCTGCATGTTCATTTACATCACTACCATATTCATTTCCATCACGTCATCACTAGACAACATTATTTTTATATAAACTGGACACGACTATAGACATGACCCGATGGTAACCGGCTAGGTAGTGATGGTACCAAAAGATGACATGTTTATATATTTCTACTGCTTCCTCTATGCTTATGATATCATGTTACTTGTACCACATCATGTATTATACATTAGTATCGTGCTTGTATTATATGTATATATTCCTGCCTTCTTCATTTTACCACTCACTAGGTCGCTTTCTGACGACCCTGGGTTTGCATGCCCAGATTGGAGATCCGAGTTACCATAGCTTCAGAGAGTGCCTTGGAGTCACATGGGAGATTCCGCATCGGGACTATTCCTAGGTATCTTTGTGCTTTATTTCAGTTATCTTCTTGTCCCCATTTTTCATATTTGTTATGATTGCTGACCTCTTTCTGCAGGTATTCTTGTACTGCTTTCATGCTGGACCTCATATCTATATGGAGGTATTGTACTGTACTGAGGCTTAACGTACGCGTGAGCGTGTTTTCACCTCGCGTATGTACGTCGCCATAACGTCCCCGTTCCTGCGGGATTGGGGCGTTACAACCACCACCACCAACACCACACCCCACACACATGCGCGCAGATTGATTGGCTGGATTAATTATATGCTTGATAATAGATATGCATTTGTAGGATTTTGTAAGTGAGTACTCTGTCTGATTGGTTGGATGTAATTTGCTTTTGATATGATTCTATTTGCTATGTATAGGTTATATATATAGCCGGTTGGTTGGTTGGCTGTAATCTGTGTTTGATATGTTTTTATTTGATATGTACAGAAAGTTTTGTATTATTATTTAGACGTCAGTTTTAAACCAATGTCATATATACATTACACGTTGGTTCTTAAGAAATCCGATGTCTAATATTACTTTACATGTCAGTTCTAAATGGATATGACGTTTAAACTGAAGTTTATATGTCAGAACTTATTAGAACCGACGTGGAATGTTAATTTTCCACTTCAGTTTTTATGAGAACTGACGTGGATAGTTTTTATACTGCTTATCTAAAAATGACCTTTTCTTGTAGGTTTTTTTTACAAGCGATGTGGAAAGGTTAGTTTTTCATGTCAGTTTTTTAAAGAACCGACGTTTAAAACTTTTTTATGACATCACTTTAAAACCGACATGGAAAGTTGAAGATTTGGTCGACGGCTATCTTTTTTCAACATTGACTATGAACTGACGTGAAATCTCTTTTCTGTAGTCGTGAATTAAAGATTTATGAGGATAATTTTAGAAATATGAAGATTTGGAGGGTAATTTCATAAATATGAAAGATTTGAGGGTATATATAAGAATAACCCTAAAATAGATTATTTATATTTTACCGAGATATTTTTTAGAAGAGCTTGTATGCTTTACATCAAGAAAATTACAAAAGAGAAATGAGATAATGTCAAGGAAAAAAATTGTTAGAAACTTGGAATGAGTTTTTAGGGAAAATTTGAGCTAAATTTTTAGCAGGACCTACTTCTCGAAGTGCGTGGAAGATGGTTGAACTGTGTTCTCCTTCCATTGATGATGAACGTGGTATATTCATATGTTCAATTCTATTTCTAAATAAATGAGATATATAAGTCAGAAGTTGGCCTAAAATAAGAGCTAAGTGAAAACTCTTTAGTCCCATATTAAAAGTGGTACATGAATGGATTTGTTTGTTCAGAATGGTTGCGCCTGTTCAAAATGAATGGATGTATCTATTCAGGAACAACTCATTTCAACTGAATGGATGTATCTATTATGCTAACGGATATGTCTGTTCGGAATGGTTGCGCCCATTCTGATAGAATGGATGTGTCTGATCGGAGATAACCCGTTTCGACAGAATGGATGTGTATGTTTGGTGAACGAATATGTCCGTTCAGAATGGTTATACATATTCTATCCGAATGGACGTGTCCGTTTACCGACAACCCGTTTCGGTCAAATGTATGTGTCTATTCGAGAACGGATGTGTCTAGTCAGAATGGTTGTGCCCGTTCCAACTAAACATATATGTTTGTTTGGAATGGTTATGCCTATTCCGATCAAACTGACGTGTCTACTCTGAAAGGCTTTCACCAAATTCCTATATAAATGGCAGAATTTCGCTCCAAAAATAATCACTACAAAAAAATTTAGAATAACAACAACCACAAGAATAAATGAGTTCAAGGAAATTTTATTGAATTTCTTTCAGAATTCTAGTTTTCGGTTTGTGTTTTTTTTTTCTATTTCCATTCTTTGAACAATTGGAAGATACAGATCAACTTTGGTTCAACTGTACGTGGTTTAGCAAAGTGCTACGCAAAACATGTGAAGGAGTATTGTATCTTAGGAGATCATGTCCATTATCCTGTAAGCACCATAGTGGGGGACGTAATTATCTTAAGAAGATTCACTTTATGCGTGCCTCACTCTATATTATTTTATTACTTTATCCGTTTATACTAACATTCAGTGTTGCAGGAATTATTGAATTTCAATATATTTTTTGTCAATTTGAACTAATATTCTTATTGTAGGAATTACGCTGAATAAAGTATTCATACTAGAATATTTATTTTAATAAATATTATTGGTAGATAAATTATTGTTGAATTGTTTGTCTTACTGATTTATTACTAATACGAGAGTGACTAAATACCAGTCCGATTGGTGTCTAAAGAAGAGATTTGAAAGGTGATTCTGTAATTAAGGAACATTCAATTGATCAAAAAATCTCTCATCTGATTTTCACAGACTTAGCCGATTGGATCGTTGATCTTGATTTGAATTGGACTGTCAAGTCTAACAATCTTAAGATGATTTGGCTTTTTCTAGTACAAGTTGCATCAGCAATTGATTTTTTATTTACCAAGATTCAAATCTCTTAATTCTTGTTTTACAAAATACCAACATGAGATCTTTCATTTAAAGAGTTTATTTTTGAAAGTTGTTTAACAATTTTCGTTTTCCTCAAAATTACTGAGGACATACGTTGAAGTTGCTAACTTTTACTCTACATTGAACTGCAGAAAATATCTTATACTCTTCAATAAAGTATTGATTGAAGTTAAACCTGCACAAAAAAGTAGAGTTTAGAAATTGAGAATAAAATGTGTAAGGTTACTCAATTCTACTGCGATAGAAAGTGGCTATGCGGGTTGTGATCCACAGGAAAAGACTTGCGATGGAAGCATGTTGTAAGTTCTCTTTTAACTCACTTAAAATGGTTAAAAGTTCTTCTTTATTTTTATAGAAAAAGAAAAAATCTGTGTTAATTTAGAAAAGAGTGGTTAATAGAAGATAATGATGAATGTTGGTGTTTTAAAAACTAAGTTGAAAAGAAACGAAAAAGAGTAAAGAAAGAGTTGTTGATATATGTGTTCTACGCTAAATAATTAAAAGAAAGAAGAAAACCTAAAATACTTACCTACCTCTTTCGATTGATGACTTACCTTGAATCCGTTGCAACGATTTATCTTAGTTTGAAGGCGATCAAAGTATGGTATATAGGATCTTCCCCATTCTCATTCTAAACTTGAAATAAAGGAGCAAGTTAAACTAATTTAGAATGGATATCCATCATCATAAGCTGTCAATAGCACTTGTAAGGGCAAGATAGTTTCGAGGTTATGGGATTCACTTGAATTATCATCAAAACCAAAAAGAAGAAGAGTAAGAGAAGAAGAAGAACATAATAATGTAACTTTAAATTCAAAAAAGTAAAATGAAAGATAAAAAAGATTACTTACACCGGTGTCACTCTCAGTACAAGCTTTCTCTCATTCTCTCATTAAACTCTTCTCTCCTCTAAGTTACATGAATATATCCAAAAATTACATAAAGAGAAAAAAAATCCTAAACTAAACTAAAGTAAAAACCTAACCTAAAGTCCATCTCTACTCAGTCGTCCCTCTGGCCTTCAGAATCTTAATATTTATAGGCAAAATAGAGAAGAGAGAAATGCAAGAAGATAAGGGAGGAAACACTCCCACATTTGTTGCAACCAAGCCGTGGATCTACGGGTTTGTCTGCAGATTCGTGGCCAGAATGTGGCAGGTGGCCACATCCTGGGAGCTTATCTCCCCGTTCTATTGTTGGCTCCTCTTGTCAGATGGTTTTGCAATTTAGTTTCTAAATTTAACGATATCACTGTTGATCTTCAGCTAATCGAAATGGATTCATAAAAATTCGAATTTAATCGACATCTATTTAGTGTTGTCTTTTAATTTGCTCTGATTTTTAGCTGAACATTTGTCCCAATCTTTGATTTTAATTTAATCTGAATTTCAATAGGCTTCTGGGCTCGTTTTTCTCTTCCATCTCCTTTAGTAAAGGCCTGCACAAATTTAGACAAAAATAATATTAAAAGGCAGCGTTTATTACAAAATAAATATGAGAATATGATGATAAATATGCATTATCAGTGATCAATCACAGCCCCACACCTATCTTTTGCTCGTCCTCGAGCAAAACAAATAAAAGTAAAATAAAGATAACCTAATCTAACTCACTTTCGTAGGAATCACAATTGCACTTAACATGTGCAACAAGCCATTAAACCTCTAAATTATTCCTAGAGGACAAGTTTTATTTCGTGAGGGTTTTCAGTGGATTACACCCACAAAATCCATAAAGAAAGAGAAATAAAGTGTTAGTATTTTCGAAAAAGCGTTTTGAAAAAAAGAGAAAATATTTGATGTATTTTTTGCAAGAATTAAGCAATCTATAACTTATGGGAAAATCAAACTTTCCATTCCTAATTTTAATATCTATTGTTATCAATCAAGATAAGAAGTTAAATTGTATTTCCCATCTAGCCTATTATTTTACTCTAGGTCATATGCACTTTTGTGACAGTGAAATTTTGACTTGGGGTTCTTCAACTCTAACTCTTATGCCTTATTTTTATATTTTTGGAGGTATTGTCTCTTAATTCTATTAGGCTTTCTAATTTTCTCATGTAACGAGTCTAAGATCGGTGATTCTCAAACCAGACGGTCTTAGGGTACCGGGTGAGAAAACACCGTAAGGACTTAAGGACTTGAGCAAATAAGGTCACAAAATTAAGAATTTTTTATTATATGGATCACTTTTAGGCGTGGATACTTATGCTTTATGAGACACAAATACCCAGCTTAATCAGAGGATTTTAAATATATATATATTTATCTTTTTTCTTTTTTTAATAAGATATAAGAATCTTTATTTTGAACCCTAAGTGTGTAAGTGTATAAAGTATGCATATTTCATCAAGGTAAAAATCAAGACCAAATTACTTTTTAATTTTTCTTCTTAACTTTAGAAATCAAACAAATAATCTTATTTTGACCAAGCATAACCTATTCCTTAAAATTAACTTAATTTCTTACAAAAAATAGGTTAAAATATTATTTTTCTTTTCAAAAAGTTTTTAAAAGCAAAAAAAAATGTTACTTTTTTCTTTTTTTATAAATTAAAAGAAAACCTATGTTATGTTGGAACCCTCTCCACATATATCTCATGCATTGCCCTCAATGTATGAATGAATGCATATATGCATGAAAAAGAAGAAAGGAAAGGAAACTATTACCTCAAGGTGGTGGTTCCGGTGGTGGTCGGATTGGGCCAAGCGTTACTACCTAATCTAAATATTGTGGATTATTTAGAAACCCGTCTTGGATGACCTCTTTTCTATTTACATATATAATCCCCAATATGAATACAATCATGCATGATCTTATCATGAAAATTATTCCCTTTATATGACCAATCTTGAAAAATCATCACTGAGTCATCATGCTATATGCTTTGGTCCAACAATAGAATGTGATTTTGTAGAATAGATGATTTGGGCTCTGAAATGAAAGGTTCAGAAACCAATACTAATTTGAGAAAATCAACTTTGACTTCGAGAGTCGGTTTTGGTTCAAGAGTTTGTCCAAATCAAAGAATTGAAATTCACATTCTTTTTCCATCAATGGAATGTGACTTCTCAAAATAGGTGATTCAATTTTAAAATCTGTAGGAATAAGAATCAATGTTGGCTCGAAAATTGTATCCAAATTGGGTAAGGATACCGGGGTCAACATAAATTCAAAAATTAGAATTGAATCATAAAGTTATGGATCGGGGTCACATTCATATTCAAATTCAATTTTCTTAAAAATGAAAGTTGCTAATTTGTCAATGGATTGATATTGGTCAAGTTCAATATGTTGTGAGAAAATTGAATATTGGTTAGTCTTCAAGACATCATAATTCTTGATTCCTATCAATATGGATAGAGCAATCGGGAATGATCAAAAATGTGTTAGGTAGAGTTTTCTCATTCTTATCTTTCACTATGTTGATTAAACGACTCGTTTGTGCTTCTAACCTATTGATAGATTGGGTAAAATCATTTCCAGACTGAATTTGGTTGTCCATACTCATTTCTAAGTTAGCAGGTTCTTCTTCTTGTCATAGGACTTAGAAAATAGAGTACGGATCTTGAATTTAAAAATATTAATGGGATTATGAGTCCAACATGTTTTAAAATTGGTTTTGAAACTCAATCAATGTTTCTATACTCTTAGTCGATTCAGATTTTTCTTCTATAGGTTGATCTTAATAAAGAGTATGTGAAGCTGGATGTTTATAAGGTTGTTGATAAAATAACTTGGGGGTGTTATATTCCCACTGATTTTGTGAAGAGTGGTGATGATTATTCTAGTCTTGTTCATAATATTGGGACTGAGGCATATATTGATTTGGATAAGACCAATCTGGCATACTTGGTTGGTTAAAGTTATGAAATTCCAGGTTGGTAATATCAGTCAAAAGAGGTTGATGTGAAGTATGAATCACTATATGTATTGAAATAATTATAATTATAATCCATATCACAAAGATGTCAAAAACAAAAACAAAAACAAACAATCAAACCAATTAATAAAAATATAGCCTAAGTTAAGGCAGAGCTTAGACCTAAATGACTCCTAACTGGTTAGACTGTCCATGGGAGGTACATTGCAGAATCTGACCACAAGTTAATTGGTCAGATCAGGGCAAGATTAGTGGAGGTATCCGCGCTAAAAGCGATGGGCCTAATTAAGCCAAACCACCAGCCTTTGAGGTTTCGCCTCTTAATCCCTGATCTTCAACACCGATTTGGCAAGAGTCAACTTCTAATAACTCTCCCCATAGGTCAATCTCTAGTGAGTCTGAGATGTCCCTAAGGCCAATGTCTATCAGTTTTTAAGTTAAGCTTCGGTTGTGTATTCTTGGAGATTATTTGTGAGTTAAGAAAGGGTAATGACTCCCCCACCTTATCTTAGCTTTGGTTTTTGCCCTTAAGATGATTTAGTAATCACCCAAGAAGCAAGTAATCATCTAAGAATATTTTCTAAGTTATATGTTATGCAAACGTACCTGTCTCCATCTTTCTTCAATAGTAGTTGAAATGAAAACATAATTTGACGAATGCCTAGAAATGCAAGACTAAATTTTTTTTAGGCAATTTCAAGCAACAATTTACTGTTGAGTTAATACAATGTGTACAGCAGGCTAAATAAGAAAAATACTAGCAGCAGAGACTCAAACTTTTAAATTCAAACACTGGCAACTAAAGCAGAGTTAGTAGTCCTCTCAGATTGTCGCGGAAAAATGGTTTTTGTCGTAGTTGCGCAGGAATTCTGAGGACTTCTGGGTTCTGCTTTCTATGACAGGTCCAGAGCCACTATATGTCCACTGCAGCAATTATTTTCTTCAACTAAGCCCCTGAACACAAAAAAGAGAGGAGAAAGTTTAACTAATAAAGTAAATTTAAAAAAACTTACCATCCTTTCCCGGCAACGGCGCCAAATTTGGAATGAAGTTAAACCTGCACAGAAAAGTAAAGTTTAGAAATTGAGAATGAAATATGCAAGATTACTCAATTCTATCGCGATAGAAAGTGGCTATACATGTCATGATCCACAAGAAGAGACTTGCGATGGAAGCGTATTGTAAGTTCTCTTTTAGTTCACTTAAAATGGTTAAAAATTCTTCTTTGTTTTTATAAAGAAAAGAGAAAAAAAACTTTGTTAATTTAGAAAAGAGTGGTAGATAGAAGATGATGGTGATTGTTGCTGTTTTAAAAACTAAGTTGAAAAGCAATGAAAAAGAGTAAAAAAAAAAGAGTTGTTGATATATGTGTTCTACATTAAATAATTAAAAGAAAGAAGAAAATCTACAAATACTTTCTTACCTCTTTTAGTTGATGACTTACCTTGGATCTGTTGCAACGACTTACCTCGGCTTGAAGGCGATCAAAGTATGGCATATAAAATCTTCCCCATTCTCATTCTAAACTTTGATATAGAGGAGCAAGCAAAACTAATTTAGAAATGGCTATTCATCACCATAAGCCGTCAATGACACTTGCAAGGATAAGACAGTTTCGAAGCTATAGGGTTCACTTCGATTATCATCAAAATCAAAAAGAAGAAGAATAAGAGAAAAAGAAGAACATAAAACGTAACTTTAGATTCAATAAAGTAAAAATGGAAGAAAAGGAGATTACTCACACCAGTGTCACTCTCAGTACAAACTTCCTCTCATTCTCTCATAAAACTCTTCTCTTCTCTAAGTTACAAGAATAAATCAGAAAATTACATAAAGAGAAAAATAAAACCCTAAGCTAAACTAAAGTAAAAACTTAGCTTAAAGTCTATCTCTGCTCAATCGTCCCTCTGGCCTTCAGAATTCCCAGTATTTATGGGCAAAATGGAGAATAGAGGAGCGAAGGAGATAGGTTTGCTCCCCTTTTTGTTGCAACCAAGCCGCGGATCTACGACCAAGATATGGCCAGTGGCCACATCCTGGGAGCGCATCTCCCCATTCTACTGTTGGCTCTTTTTGTCTAGATGGTTTTGCAATTTGGTTTCTAGATTAGACGATATCACTATTGACTTCAGCTAACCGAAATGGATACATAAAAATCTGAATTTAACCGGTTTTCATTTGGTGTTATCTCTCTGATTTGCTCTATTTTTTAGTTGAACAATTACCTTAATTCTTGATTTTGATGTAATCTGAATTTCATTGGGCTTTTGGGCTCGTTTTCTCTTCCATCTCCTTTAGTAAAGGCCTGCACAATTTTAGACAAAAATAGTATTAAAAAACAGAGTTTATTATAAAAGAAATTTGGAAATGTGATGATAAATATGCCATATCAGTGATCAATCAAGTATCAGCTGCGCACTAAAAGTGCCGAACCAGACAATGATGTCTGCTCCTCTTCCTATTCCGAAGATGGAGGATACTAGTACTAAGAAGTTCATCGTATGACATTTTCTTTAGTACTAAATAGAGTATAGTAAAATTGTAATCAATCGTAAGAATGAGCATATTTATAATATACAAAGTTAAGGTTAAGAATCAACTCAAAAAAAATAGCATAAAGATTCTAAAATCCGATCGAGACGGAGAATATAAATCAAATGAATTCAGTAAGTTGTGTGCTAAATTTAGCATAATCTACTAAACCACAGCATCATACACTCCTCAGTAGAATGTGAATGCTGAAAGAAAGAACAGAACTTTAAATGAGATGGTCAATTTTATGCCCGTAAGTTCTAGATCACCGCAGAACTTGTGGGGGGAATCCCTATTAACAGCAAATCAGGATACCCCATAAGAAATTTGGTCTTATTTCATTTGAGTTATGTCATAAAAGGCCTCCTTTCTACCGTTACCTCAAAATGTGGGGGGTGCCTTGCAAAGGTACCAACGCCACTACCTAAGGGGACTAAGTTGAGATCTAAAATGATGGACTGCATTTTCATAGGTTATGCCTTGAATAGCACTGCCTACAGTTTTCTGATACACAAATCAGAAATACTGAATATTCATGCAAATATTATCGAATTAAGAGATAATATGTTATTTGAAGACATCTTTCCGTACAAACGGAAAGAAGACAGGACTTCTGAAAAAAGAACACATGAACAGCGTTCAGGGACGAAGGACCCAGCGAACCGACAGTTAATGCAAAAGTTGAACAAAAAAAGAGTAAGAGATCGAGAATCTCTAAATTCTTTGGTCTAGACTTCGTAGCATATGCTTTTAAAAGAAATTCTCAAATATTTAAGGAGGGTATGTCTATCTTAGAAGCACAAATATGAAAAAAAAAAAGACTATAAACAGCAGAGTAGAATCCATCCTAAGCAACCATACTTGAAAATTGATAATCCTGCCACCTGATAGTAAACCAATCGAGAGTAAGTGAATTTTCAAAAGAAAATTAAAATTCGATGGATCTATCGATAAGTACAAGGATAGATTAGTAGCCAATGGTTATCGACAAAAGAAAAGACTTGACTACTTCGATACATATTCGCCAGTAACGAGAATATCGTCTATTCGAATATTAATTATGACTGCAATATTGCACAACTTAGATATTCATCAAATGAATGTCAAGATTACATTTCTAACGGCGAATTAAATGAAGTAATATACATGGAGAAACCTGAAAGATTTACAGTGAAGGGCCAAGAACACAAAATGTGTAGACTGGTCAAATCATTATACGGGCTAAAACAGGCTTCAAAACAATGAATAGTATCATTATCAAGGATCATTCACTATCAACGAATGTGACAAGTGTATTTACATTAAAACAGTTGAAAATGCATATATCATTGTCTCTATATAGATGACATGTTAATAATCAGGACAATTATTGAAGTTATTAAGTCCGCTAGAAAGATGTTATCCAAAAACTTAGATATGAAGGATCTAGGTGATGTTAATGTAATTTTAGGAATTAAAATTACTGAAATTCCAGATGAAATAAGTTATATTAGTCACATTACAGAGACAAGATAATAGAAAGATTCAAGAAATATGGGATCAAAGAAAATACTAACCCATTTCTCTCACAAATCCACCTTCACAAAGAATACAGGAACTGAAAAATGACAGTTAGAGTATTCTCAAATCATCATAAGTCTAATGTATATATTGAATTGCACTAGACCCAATATAACTTACTTGTAAGCAAACTGAGCAGGTACACTAGTAATTCTAGTGATGATCATTGAAATGTCTTACTATGAGTAGTAAGCAACTTAAAGAATACCAAAAAGTATGCCTTGAGATATAGAAAATATCCACATGTACTTGAAGGGTACAGTGACGTAAACTGAAGTGCAAATTTTGAGGAATAAAAATCAACTAGCGGATACATCTTTACTCTCGGAGGAGCGGCTGTATCTTAAAAATCCTCTAAACAAACTTGTATTGCCTGTTTCACAATGGAATCAGAGTTTATTGCTTTGGATAAGGCTAGAAAAAAATCAGAATGACTTTGATAATTTCTGGAGAATATATCATTATTGCCTAAGCCCATACCCGTCATATGTGTTCACTAATCAGACAACAATATTTAAGACACCAAATTTTGTGTATAATGGTAAGTTTAGACACATCCGTCATAGATATAATAACATTAGAAAGTTGCTCTCAAATAAAGTTATCTCTATTGACTTTGAGGTGTGAAAAGATATCTTAGTAGATTCGTCCACTAAAAATTTTGAGGGGACAATGTATAAACTGCCCATCGAATGGAATAAGGCTAAAAGTTTAACCATACCAAATTAGATTAATGAAAATTTCACTTAGCGATTGGAGATATACGAACTAAGTTCGAGAG
Organism: Agave tequilana; assembly: GCA_038442645.1. Classification (NCBI taxonomy): domain Eukaryota; kingdom Viridiplantae; phylum Streptophyta; class Magnoliopsida; order Asparagales; family Asparagaceae; genus Agave; species Agave tequilana. The sequence continues at coordinate 60,835 of JAVJIF010015539.1, forward strand.
AAAAAAACTAGTTATGATTGACTCTGCGAGTAAGCAGTTAGGAGCTTGATTCTAATATATTCTTATAGCGCACCCAAGTGCTTTCTACAATTGGATCTAGGATAAACTTAACACTTTTAATGATGCCTATATATTGTTATTAAAATAAGTGGGTAGAGTAAACTACTCTTAATGGGACGATCACCTATGTGAGTGTAGAATTGGGTACGATTCTTTGGGAGTCTCTATGGAGGTGTGATTCTTTAAACACTCTAAAACCAAGAATGTTTAAGGCCAAATGGATACAATCGAGAGCTAAAATTGATTTTGAAAAGTTACTGTGTGAGGCCTATTGACTTAGCTTACACATAAACAGTTGACAGTTCAAGAATTATTTCACTGATTGGTCAGTAAGTCTGACAAGACTTTCGCTATTGAAGCTTCAAGACCTAGTTCATTTTTCCTGATGTAGTTTCTTTTTTAAAGTGCCTTTCACTATAAAGTCAGTCTCATAGTGTGTATATTTTCTTGAATTTCTATTCATTGGGGGAATGTTGGAAACTTGAAATTGTCCAAGTGACGTTTTAGGGAAAATTTGAGCTGAATTTTAGACAAGACCCGTTTCTCAGAATGCGTGAGAGATGGTTGAAATGTGTTCTCCTTCCATTCACGATGAACGTAGTATATTCACATGTTCAATTCTATTTCTGAATGAGATATTCAAGTCGAAAGTTGGTCTTAAACAAAAGATAAATGAGACCAAAAGAGTGAAAACTCTTTAGTCCCACATTGAAAGTTGTATATGAATAGATGTGTTTGTTCGGAAAGGTTACGCCCGTTCAAACTGAATGGATGTGTCTGTTCGAGAAGAACCTGTTACGGCCAAATGAATGTCTATTCGGTGAATAGATATGTCTGTTCAGAAAGGTTGCGCCGTTCTAACCTAATAGATGTGTCTATTCGGGACAACTCATTTCAACCAAATGGATGTGTCTGTTTGGTGAACAGATATGTCTGTTCAGAGCGATCGCACCCATTCCATCCGAATGGATGTGCCTGTTCGAAGATAACCCGTTTCAACTAAATAAATGTGTCTGTTCGACGAATGGATGTGTCTGGTCGACGCATGGATGTGTCTGTTCGAAACAGTTGCGCCCGTTCCAACTGAAAAATGTGTAAGTTCAAAATGGTTGCCACCATTCCGATTGAACGGATGTGTCTACTCCGAAAGGTTTCTACCAAATTCCTATATAGTAGACAAAATTCCATTCCAAAATGAAATACTATGAGAAAAACTTAGAATAACAACAACCACGAGAATAAATAAGCTTAAAAAAAATTTATTGGATTCCTTTCAGAATTCTGTTTGATTTCTGGTTTTTGGTTTGTATTCTTTTTCTACTTTCGTTCTTTGAACAAGTGAAAATTACGGATCAACTTGATTTCGACTATATGTGGTCTTGCAAAATGTTGCATAGAACACGTGAAAAAGTGTTGTATCTTGAAAACCAGCGTCCATTATCCTATAAGCATTATAGTGAGGGACGTAATGGTCTTAAGGAAATTCGTTGCATGCGTATCTCACTCCATATTTTATTACTCTATCCGTTTATACTAACGTTCAGTGTTGTAGAAATTATTGAATTTCAACATATTCTCTGTCTATTTGAACTAACGTTCTTATTGCAGGAATCATGCTTAATAAAGTATTTATACTGAATATTTATTTTAGTAAATATTATTGATAGATAAATTATTGTTGAATTATTTATCTTGCTGATTTATTTCTAATACGAGACTGACTAAATAACCATCTGATTGATGTCTAAGGAAGAAATTTGAAAGATGATTCTGTAATTATGGAATATTCAATTGAATTAAAAACCTCCTATCTGATTTTCACTGACATGACCGATTGGGTCGGCTGATCTTGATCTTGAATTGGACTGTCAAGACTAACAAAAAAAAAAAAAAAACATCATTTAATATACTACAAAAGTAAATTTCTTACATGGAGAGAGATTTTTTTTAAAAAAAAAATCTTCTTGTTAATTACAACGATCACAATAAATCTAAATGTATCATAACATCACGTATTTTGCTAATAAAACTGCAATAGGATACCTTTTGTATTTTTAATTCAAACTTGAACTCATTACCACTTAAAAAAAGGTTCGCTATGCAACATCTGTGCAACTTTTTATGTGGGAAGAAAGATATTGGCGATTAAATGATTTAAATCCTTCATTTGTGCTTGGATTAGTGGACACTTCAAATCAATATCACACATATGTTTAGGACTTCATGTACGATCACGTGCAAAGTAATTATGAGTGCAAATAAATTCGAACAGTGTTCGTTACAATTATATTAAATCATAAACGTGTAGAAATAATGAATGATTAAGATTATCATTTTGGACTGTCCAATAATCCTAGATCAAATGAAAGAATATAAATTTCAATGATAAAAGCGGTGAAAATATGTAATTTAAAAGAGTTTTTAATGTTATGGCTGCAATTTAAATTTTTTTGGTCGATGCCTCTGATAACCACTGGAAATTTCAAAACTTTCACAACGAAGCTTTTATGACAAGGAGTATAAACTCATTACATTTGAAATTAAGGAATTTAAATGGAGCATAAAGTAATTGTGGAAAGTGATGGGGCCCACAAGGCGAGATAATTGCCATGGAGGGCCCCACTCTTAATTGCACTCACCAAAAACCGTACCAAACCAACCCTCACGCTCTAAAACAGCTTTGCGGTCTTCACACGTCACCCTCTCCTTAAATACCTAAAACCTTTATTTATTTATTTATTTATTTATTTATTATTTTTTAATGTAATTAGAACTAAAAAATGACGGTTTTATGGGAAGAAGGCAAAAGCTTGTTCACTTTCAAGTCGCCGTAGACGAGTCCCCGCATGGGACCCAGTGAGGTCCTAATCTCATGTCACGCGAACATCAGATTATTTTTATGCGATCTTAATTTAATTAACAGAAAAAAACTTGCCGGAGGCGAGACATAAAATGTGGACCAACTAAGACCAACCGAGTTGGCGAGTTCAAGTTTTTTTTTTTTTTTTTAAATCTTTGAATTTGACTGGCCAATAAAAAAAAAATTAAAGCAATGGCCTGAGGCTGTTTAGCCCTGTCTTTTTTCTCAAAAAAAATGAAAAAAAAATGAAAATAATAATAAAAGAAAATAAACTCTAATTAAACGAGACCTTTTGCTTATTTTTTGAAGAACAGAGAGTACAGCCAAGAACTCTACTCATAATATATAACTATATAAAATTTACAAGGTTGCTGCAAGATTATGATTATTAGTTTTTTCACTAAAAGATCTACATCACCAAAATTTGTTTGAGCGAGTTTTATCCCCATTAGACTGAATTGCCTCCATAGTCCATTTGGTTTAGCATAGCACCATCAGCTTGCCAGATTGAAGGGCCCCACCCTTGTTGGATTTTTTAATTAAAATAAAAGGAAAAGCTTTCATTTCAAAATTTGTTTTACCAAGTCAACTTTGACCAAGTTTCAGAATCTAAATCAGTTGAGCAAATATCTCAACTGTTTGGATTCTCTGTTAAAGTTGTTATAACAACTTGGGTTATAAAATTATAAATAGACCCCTCATTTTAATAGCAAGACACAGAACTCAATTCTCTTTTATCATCTTAAAAGAAAAGATGAAGACTACTCTTCGTGAGAATGACTTCACTATTAAAAAGAATTTTTATCTTCATTTTTCTGGGCAACTTCTCATTTGAGTAGAGACTTGCCCATCGTCTTGGGCTGAGTGCTGGTGAATCTGGGGATCCTTTACCGCTAATGGACAAGGTCGATTCAACATCTGGACAAGGAGACGAGCTTTTGATCCTTTAGGACAGCGACATCGCGACTGCATTCCTCAGGCCAGATGTAACCCCCTGATCCCTGGTGTACGTATCACCGTATCAGTACCCGATACGACGTACAAAATTGATTTGACCTCCGTGGTAGTCCGATTGAGCCGATTTCAGTTTCAAAAATCATTTTCTAATATTTAAGATTTTTAAGGATTTTCTGGATTATTTTGGAAATCTCCGTAGTCGGTGTCGACAGATACCGATAACCGGCCTTCCGATTTTTATTTCACAAACGGGTAGAATTTTGAGAATCCTCTTTCATCATGTGCCTTAGAATCGTATTCTCTACGTTAGAGTATTTTTGGGGATTTTTCTGAATTTATCGAAAATCCGGTCAACCGGTGTCGCCCGGTATCGGGACAACTTTCAGGATTTTTAATTTGCAAATTGGACTGAATTTCTTCAAACTATTTTCATATTACGTCTCAGAATAATATTCTCTATTTTCTATAATTTTTTGGCACTGTTCAGAGCTAGTCAATTTTGGGCCCAATTATAATATTAATTAAATATTATAAAACATTTTTTTTCTCTTTTTCTTTTCCTTTCCCCTTCTCCATTTCGCTGGAGACTTTCCCCACCGCCTCTCCACCGCCATCTCTCTCTCTTCCTTTTCTTTATTAACCCAATCTCTCTCTTTCTCTCTCCCTAACTCTCTCTCTCCTAATTCTCTCTCTCACTTTCACACTTTCTCTCTCTCTAACATATCTCCCCCTCTCTTGCTTGCTGTACAAACCAAAGGGGGGGGGCTGACCCCTTGCCGGCGGCCAGGCCAGGCCGGGCGCCGCCAGCGCCGCCGCCGGCCGCGGCCCAGCCCGGCCGGCACCACCGCCGCACCCCCTCCGGCCGCTGCCCTTTTTCTTCTTCCCCTCTTTTTCTTTTTCTTCTTCTTCTCTACTGTTAGCAACCTCTTTTCTCTCTTGTTGTTTATTTTGCTTAACAGAAATCAATCTGACAACTAATCAAGATCACTGAGATATCAACAATCTAATTGGCCAGGTCGGCAAATATCAGGTGGGAGGTTTTCCGTTCAATAGAACGTTCCTTAATTTAAGAACCACCTTTCAATTTTCTTCCTTGGTTAAACACCAATTAAACTGAATATAAATCAGTCTCGATATACTGTAAAGTATATCCCCTGTATAAAGGACTTAATCCACTTATACAGTATTTGGAGTGAGGTACGCTTAGAGCGAATCTCCTTAAGACAATTACGTCCCCCGCACCGGTGCTAACGGGATAATGGACGCTGGTCTCCCAAGATACAACACTCCTTCACGGTATTTGGATAGCATTACCAAATCACCGTACGTCGAACGTAGTCAACCAGTACCTTCCACAGAATTTTGAAGCAGCGTACAAGGACAAATTTCGAATGAATATTTGCCTTACTTTGGAGTAGCACCCACTGTTGAGGACGAAGGAAGGTTGAAGAATATTTTTCTTCAGAAGTACCAGATTCAGACAACAATTCTATAACAGAATCTGTTGAATTTTCTGATTCCTCTTTCAGAACAAATTTCGCAGAATCTTCTTTGGAAGTCGCTTTCCTACTTCACGCTGGAAGCCCAGTTCAGAACTCTGAATTTCACTTCAGATCAGAACTTAGAAGAAAGAGAGAGAGAGAGAGAACGTTTGCTGTTGGTGTTGGTGTGTTTCAATAAAGAATCCGGAGCGCTATTTATAGCGCTCCAGGAGTGGCCGACGGGTCCGAACCCAACGAAAGGTTGCAACCTTTCGACCAAACAGTCACAACTGTTGGCTGCCCAACTGACGCACCCAACAGTCACAGCTGTTGGCAGTCCAACAGTCGCAACTGTTGGCATTCCAACAGTTTAGTCCCATCTTGGCTTTGAATTAGGCAATCTTTAGACTTGAATATCTCATTCATTCGAAGTCGGAATTGAACATGTGAATATACCACGTTCATCCCCAATGGAAGGAGAACACACTCCAACCATCATCCAATTGATTCGATCAACGGATCTCGCCATAATTCAACTCAAAGATTCGCATTTATATTCTTCAATTCCAACAATCCCCCACAATGAATGGAGATTCAAAGAAATGACACACAAAGAGACTGACTCTATTGTGAAAGGTACTTGAGAAAAGAAACTGCATAAGGATAGGTGAACTAGGTCTTGAACCTTCCATAGCGAAAACTTTATCGGACTTACTGGCTAATCAGTGAACTAGGTCTTGAACTGTTAGCCGTTAGTGTAAGCCAAGTCAACAAGCTTCACACAGTGACTTTCCAAATTAACTTTGGTTCTCGGTTGTGTCCGTTTTTTGCCCTACACATTCTTGGTTTCAGAGAGTATCTTTAGGGAATAACAGCCTCCATAGAAATTCCCAAAGAGCCGACCCAACTCTATACTCACATAGGTGATGGACCTATTAAGAGTAGTCTACTCTACTCCACTTGTTTAGTAACAAGATATAGGCATCATTAAAAGCGTTAAGCTTATCCTTAATCCACTTGTAGAAAAGCACTTATGTGCACCTTAGGAATGGATTGGAGTCAAGCTCCCAAGTGCTTACTTGTTGAGTCAATCATAACTAGTTTTCCTCTTGAACTTAGTCGGTGGGATCTCCAGTCGCTAAGTGAGGTTTCCATTAAGCTGACTCGGTAAGGTTAGGCTTTTAGACCCATTCCCCTCGATGCGCAGTTTATATGCTCTCCACTTAAACCTTTAGTAAGCGGATCCGCTAAATTATCCTTTGACGATACAAAGTCAATAGAGATAATTCCATTTGAGAGCAACTGCTTCACGGTATTATGTCTACGACGAATATGTCTAGACTTACCGTTGTATATAACATTTTGTGCCCTAGATATAGCTGCTTGATTATCGCAGTGTATACATATAGCGGGCACTGGCTTTTGCCATAATGGTATATCTTCTAAGAATTGTCGAAGCCATTCTGCTTCTTCTCCAGCCTAATCTAAGGCTATGAATTCCGATTCCATAGTGGAACGGGCAATACATGTTTGCTTAGAAGACTTCCATGATACCGCTGCTCCTGCTAGAGTAAATACGTATCCGCTATTGATTTTGATTCCTCAGAATCTGCAATCCAATTAGCATCACTATATACTGTCCATATCTCAAGGCATATTCCTTGGTATGTGATACGTACCCAATACTCGTAGTAGAGCGGTCCAATGTAGATCACTAGGATTACTAGTGTATCTACTTAAACTTGCTTACAGCGTAAGCAATATCGGGTCTAGTGCAATTCATCAAATACATTAGACTTCCGATAATCTGCGAATACTCCAACTGGCGTATTCCAGTTCCTGTATTCTTATGAAGGTGGACGTGTGGGAGAAAAGGATTTGTATTCTCTTTTATCCTATGATCCTTGAATCTTTCTATCATCTTATCCACATAGTGAGATTGAGATAGACTGATTCCATCTGGTGTTCTGGTGATTTTAATTCCTAAAATTACATCAGCAACCCTCAGATCCTTCATGTCAAAACTGTTGGATAACATTCTTTAGTGGACTTAATAATCTCAATATTAGTCCCCAGTATCAACATGTCGTCTACATAAAGACAAACAATGATACATGCGTTTCCAACTGTTTTCGTGTAAACACACTTATCGCATTCATTAATAGTGAATCCATCTTTAATCATGACACTATCAAATTTCTCATGCCATTGTTTTAGAGCCTGCTTTAAACCGTATAAGGATTTACCAATTTACACACCTTTGTTCTTGGCCCTTGACTTTAAATCCTTCAGGTTGCTCCATATATATCTCTTCATTTAATTCACCATTTAAGAATGCAGTCTTGACATCCATTTGATGGATATCTAAGTTGTGCAATACTGCAATTGCAATAAACATCCGTATGGATGTTATTCTTGTTACTGGTGAATAAGTATCGAAGTAGTCAAGTCCTTCTTTTTGCCGATAACCCTTGGCTACTAATCTAGCCTTGTACTTATCGATAGATCCATCGGTTTTAATTTTCGTTTGAAAATCCACTTACACCCAATTAGCTTACTGCCAGGAGGCAAGTTTAAAATTCCCAAGTATGATTACTTAGTATGGATTTTATTTCGCTATTTATAGCTTCTTTTCACATTTGTGCTTCTGGGTTGACATAGCCTCTTTAAATGTTTGAGGTTCGCTCTCAATAGCGTATGCTATGAAATCTGGACCAAAAGATTTTGAGATTCTAAATCTCTGACTTCTTCTTGGTTCTTTCCCATTAACAATTGGTTCCTCGGGCTTTCGTCCCTGAACGCCATCTCGTGTGTTCTTTTCCCAAAGTCTTATCTGCTTCCCGTTTGTACGGAAAGATGTCTTCAAAGAACACAGCATCTCTAGATTCGATAATCATGTTTACATGAATATCTGATATTTCTGATTTATGAACCAGAAAATCTGTAGGCATTACTATTCAAGGCATAGCCTATGAATATGCAGTCCATAGTTTTTGCTCCCAACTTAGTCTTTTAGGTAATGGTGCCAGTACCTTTGCAAGGCACCCCCACATTTTGAGGTAATGGTAGGAAGGTGTCCTTCCATGCCATAACTCAAATGGTATAAGATCAAGTTTCTTGTGGGGTACTCTATTTAGAATATAATTTGCAGTTAATAGAGCTTCCCCCCACAAGTTCTGCGGAGCTCCAGAACTTACGAGCATGGAATTAACCATCTCCTTCAAAGTTCTGTTCTTCTTCCGTTCAGCAATTCCATTCTGCTGAGGAGTGTATGGTGCTGTAGTTTGATGTATTATACTAAAACTAGCACATAACTCACTAGAATCATTTGATTCATTCTCTCCTCCTCTATCGGATTTTAGAATCTTGATTTTCTTGTTGAGTTGATTCTCAACTTCGGCTTTATATGTTATAAACATATTTATTGCCTCATCCTTACTGTTTAAAGATACACATAACAGTACTTGTACAGTCATCGATAAAAGTAATGAAATACTTTTTACCGCCTCTAGTTGGCATAAACTTCAAGTCACACAGATCGCTATGAATTAACCCTAAAGGTTCTGTATTTCGATCAATTGAGTGAAATGAATTTTTCGCTAACTTGGCCTCAACACAAATCTTACACTTGCGAATTTCTTCCAAGTTGAGTTTAGGAATATATCCCAGATTAGACAATTCTTTAATGACTTGTAATTTACATGCCCTAATCTAGCATGCCATAAAATAGGAGACTCAAGCAAATAAACAGAAGAATTTCTTTTATTTATAAGCTTCGGGTACAAATACACAGACTTTTTGTCTACCACTGCAACATAGTCTTTAAAAAGACCATCAACAAGATTATTGTTCTATGTGAGACGGCTGCGACATTCATTCGCCTTATGCCCCTCTTTGTTGCAGATGTAGCAGGTTCCCTTGAAGCGCATGTTCTTGCCTTCTTGGACCTTGCTTTGTACCCCTGGAAGTCTTCTTCCGCTTTAAAGCCTTTAGAAGTAGACGCTTTCCCCTTTGAGTCCTCGATCACATTTGCTTTTGCTTCGTAGGAGTTCTTACTGCTCCTTTTCTCGGACTTCTGTTGTCCTCCTCGATTCGAAGCCTCACAATGAGACTTCCAACTTTAACTCCTTTCGCTTATGCTTCAGGTAGTTCTTGAAATCTCTCCACGAAGGTTGGGAGTTTCTCTACGATAGTAGCCACCTGAAAAGTTTCAGGAAGAATCATACCTTCGGCTATCTCGTGCAAGATAAGTTGGAACTCTTGCACCTGACTGATTACAGTCTTGTTGTCCACCTTTGTTGTACTGTCTAGAAATCGTCCTACGACGAACTTCTTGTACCAGCATCCTCAGTCTTGTACTTATTGTCAAGACTGGCCCATAACTTCTTTGCCGTTGTGATAGAACTGTAGACATTGTAAAGAGAGTCATCCAGTCCATTTAAAATATAATTTCGGCAAAGGAGTCACATTGAGTCCATGCATCAGTTGCAGGCTCTGGTGGATCTTCTACAGGAATCTGGCCAGATGAAGAGTGATCAAGTAGAAGAGCATCTTCTGTTGCCACCTCTTGAATTCTGTGCCATCAAATTTTTCTGGCTTCTCCGGCTTCGGGTTAGGAAGTGGAGTTGGCATCAAACATTGTAGCGGCATGTTTGGTGCCTTGCTTGAGCTATCTTGATTAGTTTCAGACATTTTCTGCAAGTTAAGCAGAACAGAAGTAGAAACGCTAATTGTCTTAAGATTGTTAGATACTCTGCTTAACAGGAATCAATCTGACAACTAATCAAGATCACTGAGATATCAACAATCTAATTGCCAGGTCGGCAAATATCAGGTGGGAGGTTTTCCGTTCAATAGAACGTTCCTTAATTTAAGAACCACCTTTCAATTTTCTTCCTTGGTTAAACACCAATTAGACTGAATATAAATCAGTCTCGATATACTGTAAAGTATATCCCCTGTATAAAGGACTTAATCCACTTATACAGTATTTGGAGTGAGGTACGCTTAGAGCGAATCTCCTTAAGACAATTACGTCCCCCGCCCGGTGCTAACGGATAATGGACGCTGGTCTCCCAAGATACAACACTCCTTCACGTATTGGATAGCACTATCAAATCACCGTACGGTCGAACCGTAGTCAACCAGTACCTTCCCACGGATTGTTGAAGCAGCGGTACAAGGACAAATTTTGAATGAATATTTACCTTTACTTTGGAGTAGCACCCACTGTTGAGGACGAAGGAAGGTTGAAGAATATTTTTCTTCAGAAGTACCAGATTCAGACAACAATTCTAAACAGAATCTGTTGAATTTTCTGATTCCTCTTTCAGAACAATTTCGCAGAATCTTCTTTGGAGTCGCTTTCCTACTTCACGCTGGAAGCCCAGTTTAGAACTCCGAATTTCACTTCAGATCAGAACTTAGAGAGAGAGAGAGAGAGAGAGAGAGAGAGAGGACGTTTGCTGTTGGTGTTGGTGTGTTTTCAATTGAGAATCCGGAGCGCTATTTATAGCGCTCCAGGAGGGGCCGACGGGTCCGAACCCAACGAAAGGTTGCAACCTTTCGACCCAACAGTCACAATTGTTGGCTGCCCAACTGACGCACCCAACAGTCACAACTGTTGGCAGTCCAACAGTCGCAATTTGGGCATTCCAAAAGTTTAGTCCCATTTTGGCTTTGAATTAGGCAATCTTTAGACTTGAATATCTCATTCATTCGAAGTCAGAATTGAACATGTGAATATACACGTTCATCCCCAATGGAAGGAGAACACACTCCAACCATCATCCATTGATTCGATCAACGGATCTCGCCATAATTCAACTCAAAGATTCGCATTTATATTCTTCAATTCCAACATCTCTCTCTCCCTACCCTCTCTCTCTCTCTCTCTCTCTCTCTCACTCTCTCTCTCTCCTCATCCTCCCTCGCGGCCGGAAGCGCCGCCGCACCGCCGGCGGCCGGGGCCGCCGCCGGCGGGCCACCCTCGCCACCGGCCAGCCCGCTGGCCGGTCTGTGCGCTGACTGAGCAGCAACAATACTGCTGCTGCTATTCTTTCTTTCCTTTATTGGGTTTGGGTCTACCCAAACCCAATAACTCATTTGGATTTATATGAAACCCAAAACCCATTGCGTTAAACCCGTTAACCCATTACCCGTTAACTTAATTAATTGGGTATGGGTTGTGATTCGGACCCGACCCGTTATGAGCCCAAACCCGCATCCAAACCCAATAAAGGTAATTTTGCATAAAACCCCCGCTATTTTTTAGTATTTGCATTTAATATTTTATTTACATATTTAACCCTATTTGTTATGATTTAGTATTCGGGCGATATCGGGAGCATCCAGACTCCGATTGGGACGATTCTGGATCCGTTGCGATCGTGGGAAAGAGAGCTACCTTCCTATGGCTAGTTTTTTGAGTGTTTTTATTTTATAAATTATCTTTTATCATGTTTAGGGGATAGGAATTGATTGCTTTCTGTGACAAATCATGATTATGGATAAAATACAGTGACTACTAATTATTAACTGATAATGATTAGAATGCATTGTAATAAGAATAACCTAGAATATTTTTAGGCATTTCCTGATTTAGAATATATAAAAGGAGGTATAATAATATATAATAATACTGACATTGACAACTCGGACACAGTCATTCTACTTGCACAGCAGCTGCCACTCGGGCCACTAGGTCGTCATATGCTTGTACACTCTTATGACATGTAGTGTATCACAGTCACGTGACATGCATACTGATACACAGATACACTATGACATTACACTGGTACTAGACATGCATGCTAGATACCGTTACTATAAGACACTGTCGACCACTACGCATGCTTATGGCTACACGGATACTGTAGTTCACTGTACATGATAGTAGACACTGACCACTGTTATTACCTGTGCATGTTACACAGATACTATGACACGGCACACTTGTTATTTCGTAGGCATAGCCCACCGATACCGTTTATGTAATGTATTGTTATCCTCGTTACATGAATCTTCGGCATATCACTGCACGGGCTACTGCATTTCATATTAGCATGATCATCATACACATTTCTGTCATGCGTACATATTACAGTTACACATGTCTGTGTTGTTTCTATCTTCTTGTCGTATGGATCACCGTGCTTAAGACATGTATTATTGTTCCATGTTCCCGTATTCATGTTATATGATTGTGTCATGTGACTGATATGGATTTCCCGTTACTGGACATGAGAGCTGTTGATATGCGACATGTGGAATCCCACATCTATTGTTCCCGTTTCCCGTTATATTGTTCCTGTTATATTGTTCCCATTCCCGTTATATTGTTCTATGCTATCAACAGAGCTCAGGTCCAGTTATCATGTTACCCGTATCATGTACTGTATTTATTCATTGTATACTTGACATATCAGATCATAAATTTAACTGGGGTTATGGGGGAGACTCGGACGGTTGATTAGATCTTATCGGGTGATGTACTGGATCCATATTGTTCTCCCACTGCAGGGGATGGTAGTGCTACCTACCAATTGCTCCATGAGCTCTCATTACTTGATTATTGTTCCCCTCTAGCGGAGGGATCTGGCTTAGCAGCCAGGGGTTTGATAAAGGCCGGTGATCTCGGGTATGCACGGGATACACTTACCCGATAAGAACTCCTCGACCATGGGTTTCCAATTAACATAATAAAACAATATACACACATAGTGACGTCGGGAACACTTGTTATTTGGTCACTCTCTCGTTTGGATAATGGTACCCGTAGGCCATGTCCGGATGGGTTCGACTGGAGTGCGGGCTCCAGTATGAACTGCCAGTGGTATGGGACACTGGAAGAGATTGATTAAAACACCAGGTGGTACTGATTGCTACTATTGTATAAATGACATGACTGTGACATGACTTGCCTACTACAGTTTTAGTTGTACTTGTTACTGTTCCTGATCATCTAGTCGATATCATGTGACATGGATTCTGTTTCCTTTACCTGGTACATGTTACATTTTCTGTGGTGGCATACTATTCATGCATCTGTACATATATTCTATGTTCTGTATACCTTGCAGACATCATTACTGTCTAGGCACCATACCGTATTATGGTATAATGCATATGCCCATCTACATGTTCACTCCTACCACGTCACCACTCGCATGGTCGTTTCTATCACGTTACTTCGGTCACGTCACCACTAGCTTGTTCATTTCTTTTACGTCATCACTAGACAACATTATTTATGATATTACCTGGATACGATTAGAGACATGACCCGATGACCTGTTTATATATGTCTACTGCTTACATGTTTATATTTCTACTGCTTGTTATATCCATATTAAATGTATCCCTAGTCCCACATCATGTATTATAATTAGTATTCGTGTTTGTATTACTATTGTATATATTACCTCCTCCTTCATTTTACCCACTCACTAGGTCGCTTTCTGATGACCCTGGGTTTGCGTGCCCAGATCGGAGATCCGAGTGACCGTGTTAGCAGATAGCGCCTTGGATTCACATAGGAGACTCATCATCGAGAGACCCTTCATAGGTATCTTGTCTTTTGTTCCTGTTATCATATTTATTCCTATTTTCCTACCTGTTATGATCACTTACCTCTTCCTGCAGGTATTCTTGCACTTATTTCATGCTAGAAATCAGGTATTGATGGAGGTTATTTATTGTTACTGAGGCTTCACGTACGCGTGAGGTTGTTTCCACCTCGCGTATGTACGTCGCCATAAACGTCCCCGTACCTACGGGATCGGGGCGTTACATAGTGGTATCAGAGCCTAGGTTCACACATGGTGTGGGTAACCACCTGGGTCAATCCTTGGGCTCTTACCAACAGTACAGTCAGGTTCAGATTAACTGATCTGTATCTGAATTTAGGGATTCCAGCAACGAGTACAAGAATACCATGTCCTTGCCCATTTATTTCCTTGACTCTGTTATCTTCCTCAATTACAGGTATCACTCAGACTATTTGATTTTCTTCTTACTTTCTCTTCATCCTATTGATTTCACTTTGTGAGTTGTAGTTCACTACACTACTTCTCCATCCCGAGTTCCTTATAGATAGCAGAGTGCGCAGCGGAAGTGTCGTGGATCCGTAACCTTTAGGCTTTGGGGTTGGCATATTGTTCCCCACCTAAATGGAAATTGCGAGGACGCAATTTTTTGTAAGGTGGGGAGAAATGTAACCCCCTGATCCTGGTGTACGTATCACCGTATCAGTACCCGATACGACGTACAAAATTGATTTGACCTCCGTGGTAGTCCGATGAGCCGATTTCAGTTTCAAAAATCATTTTCTAATATTATGATTTTTAAGAATTTTCTGAAAATTTTCTGGATTATTTTGGAAA